>SZWC01002237.1:197591-230502 GCA_023375785.1 Penium margaritaceum
CCCCCTTATAGGTAGCAAAGCTTGTTAGGATGCAGAGTGTGACACATATGAGGCAAGAGCCATAAGTTGGTGTACGGGCTGACAATTGTCTATTTTTCATATAATGTTCTGTAGCGAGAACGTCCCAGTTTGTATTGATGGTTCTCCAACAGCTACATCACTCATTTCCTGAAACATAGGGTGCATTCTAGCTGCCTGATTCACCCATGCATGGCTGATATGTTGCTTTCTGTGTCCGAGACACGTAGTGGCCTCTGACCTCGTTGCACACCCTGAAGTTACCCGACAACTTCCTAGCTAAGTTGTGTGTGATAGATCGGGTGAACAGAATGGAGCAGAAGGTGTTGGTTGTTTGCGCTCATTGTGCTCTGTTGTGTCCTCCCGGCTTGTGTACATCGACGTGCAGATGACTGACGGCGAGACTCGACGCCAGTGGAGTGTCGTCCGGTGGAGCCGACGCACGCTGAGGTCGTCTCGTAGTTCGCTGGAGCCTCCTCTCTCCGGCGACGTGTTCAGCTCCATCGGCAGGCCTCCTCGGCGGTCGCACTGCCGGAAGTCACTGCCGCCGCAGTCGCTGTCTGCATGCGTCCAGCACGTACTGTCGTGTCTGCGTCGTCGTGCACTGCCTAGGGTCCCAGTTGCGTGTTGCATGACCCTGTTTGGCAGCATAAACCGTCGTGGGCACTATTTGGGTTTACGCTGCCATAACTCCTCGCTACTATTTTTCTAGCAGATTCTGACCGCACGGCTGCGTTCGCAGCGTCGGTATTATGGTATGGTCCAGTTTTCAGGCAAAACGGACGACGCCCGGGTTTTGGGCTGTCGGCTGCCTGGCAGGCCTCACCGAGAAAACCTGCCAGCCTGAACTGAGCTATTTCTGATTGGCTGATGGACTGAGTAACAAGCTCTACAGAGCTGGGGGGGGCTAGAACTTGGAGGGGTCCCCCATTGCTGTTCATTCTTCATTCCTATTCAGTCATTATCAGTTTTCAGCTGCTTTCTGGCGCTAACTCTGGCGCGCGCGTTTCTGAGTAACAAAACCCAGAGCTTCCAGACTAAGACTGTAGAGCAGCAGACTGAGGGGGCAGCTGACTTAAGCAACGAGCGTGGAAGCCCGCACGCTGCATCAACAACGCTGCTGCCCCAACATGCTGCATAGTTTCTAGCTTGGTATCAGAGCCAGAGCGTAGCAGCAGCAGCAGAAGACCGGCGAACAGGTGCCAGACAACGCCGACGGACTTCCCATACGCGCCACTGCAGGGGAAATGCTGCCGGATTTTTTCCGACAGTATTGACCCTCCTGGTGGCGGCGTCAGAGTTTTTCCCACGGCCACTGGGCCAGGGGAAATGCTGCCGAAATTTTTTCGGCAGCACTGACCCCCACGCGTGACGTGAGGAGGTGAGCGGCAGGCGGCGTCTGACGGCTGTGGGCGACGAAGCACGCGGCAATGTCACCCAGGTAGAGTGACTGGCACCACCAGCAGCAGCAGGCAGAAGCAGCAGCTCGTAGCACCCTGCAGCAGCAGCAGCTCGTAGCAGCAGCAGCGGCAGCTCGCAGCAGCAGTAGTAGCAGCCCGCAGCAGCAGCAGCTTGTAGCAACAGCAGCAGCAGCGTGTAGCAGCAGCAGCAGCGTGTAGCAGCAGCAGCAGCCCGCAGCAGCAGCCGGCTGCAGCAGCCCGCAGCAGCAGCACGCAGTAGCAGCAGCACGCAGCAGCTGCAGCAGCGTGCAGCAGCAGCAGCGGGCTGCAACAGCTGCTGTAGAGAGCTGCAGCAGCCGACAGCTGCAGCAGCAGCAGCAGCTAGCAGCAGCTGCCAGCCGCGGCTGCTGCTGCCCGCTGCTCGCAGCGAGCGAGCAGCGAGCAGCAGCCCGCTGCTGCCAGCGAGCAGCAGCTCGCTGCTGCTGGGCGAGCAGTAGCCTGCTGCTCGCAGCAAACAGCGGGCTGCTGCCCGCTGTGACAAGAGAAACACAAAAAAAAACGAAAAAAAAGAGGGGGAAACAAGAGAAAAAAAATCCCCCACCCCGCTGCAGCAGCCTGCAGCTGCAGCGAGCAGCTGCTGCAGCACGCAGCAGCTGTAGCAGCACTCAGCTTCAGCAGCGAGCTGAAGCAGCTCGCTGCTGCAGCAGCAGTAGACACAGCTACTGCTGCAGTTCGCAGCACGAGCAGCAGCAGCTGCAGCACCCATAGCAGCAACAGCAGCAGCAGCAGCAGCATCAGCAGCAGCAGCAACAGCAGCAGCAGCTGCAGCAACAGCAGCAGCTGCAGCAGCAGCAACAGCAGCAGCAGCAGCAACAGCAGCAGCAGCAGCTGCAGCAGCAGCAGTAGTAGCGGCAGCAGCAGCAGCAACAACAACAGCAGCAGCAGCAGCAACAACAGCAGCAGCAGCAGCAGTAGCAGTAGTAGCAGCAGCAGCAGCAGCAGCAGCAGCAGCAACAACAGCAGCAGCAGCAGCAGCAGCTACAGCAGCATCGGCACCAACAACAGCAGCGACGGCCCCAACATTCCCCGCTGCTGACGTCAGCACCCCTCTGCTGACGTCACTGCTGACGTCACTGCTGACGTCACTGCTGACATCATCAACAAACAAAAAAAAAGAACAAAGGGAAAGGGGGAAAGCAACTACAACAACAAAAAAAAAGGGGACACCAAGGCATGGCTGATAGTCCAGGCGAGGGGGGGTCCTCCTCTGATGGGGGGACCCCCACCCCTCCTTTCTTGCAGCGCTTGCTGCAGCATCAGCAGCAGCAGCAGCACCCGCTACCGCTGCAACAGCAGCAACCGCCGCCGCCGCAGGACCAGCAGCTGCCGCCGCCGCCGCCGCCTTTGCAGCAGCAGCCGCCGCCATTGCAGCAGCAGCAGCCACCGCCTCTCCAGCAGCCGCCACCGCCTCTCCAGCAGCCGCCACCGCCGCTGCAGCAGCAGCCGCCGCCCATACAGCAGCAGCCACCGCCGCAGCAGCAGGTGCAGCCGCCCCCTCCACAGCAGCAGCAGCAGCAGCAGCAGCAGCAGCTGCCGCCCGCTGGTGTCGTCGGCGGCAATCTTGACCCCCTTGCGGCTCTTTGGCAACAGCTCGCCGCCCTGACGCAGCAGCTTGCTGCGCTACAGCCGGTAGCCGCCCGGACTGCCACCAGTGGTCCATCATCGTTCGTCCTTCCAGGGCACGCCAGCCCAGCTGTGTCTGCTGCCACGTACTACCTGGCACAGTAGCAGACTCAGCGCCAGCGGCAGTCAGTCACTTCCGTCCTTGGCCCCAGTCCGGGTGCCTGCCGCAGGCAGAAGGACTTTGAGACGCCGCCGCCGCTTCAGGCCGGCGAGCAGTTCCGGAGCTGGGAGCTCAGCTTCCGGATCTGGGCGCAGGGTGAGGGCCTCTGGGCATATTACACCCTCCCTTATGACTCCACCTAGGCCGACCAGCTGTATGACGCTGGTCGCGCCGTCCGTGCCCTCGTCCCAGTCGCCCCTCCAGCTTCCTGCCTGGCCTTAGAGCCTTTCCTCGGCGACGTCACGGCTGGCGACATCCCAGACCCTGCAGCCGCCTCGCACGTCCTCACCAGGCCCCATCGCCTGTCCAGCGACGCTGAGATCAGCCGTCTGCTCTGGGAGTTTAACTCCCTGCACATGGGGGCGACCGAGACGGTCACTGCCTACTGGCATTGGGCGGAGGACATCCTCCGTCGTCTCGGCACATCTGCTTCGCCCCCTCTGTCCGCGCTCCTCACCATCAAGCGCGGCGCCACTAGCGACTACGCAGACGTCTTCGTCCACTACCCCCAGGACGTCCTCTCCACCATGGCGACCCAGGGCACCCTCATGCCCTGGGCATACGATCTCTTCCTCCGCATTGAGGAAGCTCGCCAGGAGTCCCTGCTCCATCGCACGGAGGCGCTCGCATCCCCTGCCGTCGCCTCCCCTACTGTCGCCTCCCCTGCCGTTGCCTCCGTGGCTGTCGCCTCTCCCGCCGCAGCTACCTCGTCGTCGTCGGGGAAGAAGAAGAGCCGGAACAAGAAAGGCAAGGGTCAGCCGCAGCAGCAGCAGCAGCAGTCGTCGACTGGGTCCAGCGGTGGTGGCTCGGTTTGCCACAACTGTGGTCAGCCCGGGCACGGGTGGTACACGTGCCCTCTCCCAAAGGACGAGGCGCGCGTCATCGCTACCATGCGGCGCCAGCGGGAGCGCCGCCTCGCCTCTGCCGCCGTCGCCGCTGCTGGCCCTTCCACCTTGACCTTGTCCAGCGGCTCTACCACTCCGGCAGCTCCGCCTGTCCCGCAGACACCTGCGCCGCAGCAGTACTACCCGCAGCTGTCGGCGTCTCCGCTCCCTTCACCGGCGCAGTCCTCCTACTACCCGGGCTCCGGCACCGTCACTCTGCACTCCGTCTACGCTCCCGGGCCCTCCTCCCGTGAGCGTCAGCTGGAGCAGTTCATCGCGCTCAAGCTCGGCCTGCCTCGCCCTCCTCCCTAGGGAAGTGCGAGTTGCATCACCTCCTGCCCTCCTGCCCAGCCCTGCATGACTGAGACTGAGCTGCGGTCATGTCCCGTTTCCGCGTCTGTCTCATCGTCGCCCGTGGCCTCCTCCGCCCCTCTTCTTGATGATGTTGCTTGGCTTGACGATTGGCAGTCCCGTTTCGCGCCTCCGTCCACCGCGCCCGCGTCCCTCGCCTGCTGCCATGTGACCGTTAGCGATCTAGCGACCCCGGTCCAGGACCCTGCTACGACCTGGATCATCGACTCCGGGGCCACGCATCACATGACGGCCTCTCGTGAGGCCTTCAGTATGCTCGGTCCCGTCGGCGATGTCTCCGGTGTCCGGACAGGCTCCGGCCAGGTGTTACCTGTTCGTGGTGTTGGCGTCGTTCGTTTTCGTGGTCCTGCCGGTGACGTCTTCATGACCAATGTCCTCTTCGTCCCTGGTCTAGAGCTCAGCCTCCTGTCCGTGACTGCCCTCGACCGCATGCGCATGGATGTTGTCCACTCGCGTGGTGTTGGCACTGTGTCGTTGCGTCCGTCTAGTCTTGTCGTCTTGCACGCCACCGCCCGTGGCAACCTGTGGCATGTTCCTCGTCTCTCGTGTTCTCCTCCCGCCTCCTCCTCGTCGGCCGCCACAGGCCATGTGCTCGTCACCAGTACGCTCTCTCCTCAGCACACCCGCCTCTTGCACCGCCGCCTCTGCCACGTCCTCTCTGCCGCTGTGGACAGCATGCTTCGCACCCGGCCTGCCTCTGGCCTTGACTCGGAGACGTTCCCTCTCCCGTGCCCCACTGAGTGCATTGACTGCGCTCAGGGGAAGATGCACCGGTCCACGTACCCCTTTTCTGACTCCCGTGCATCCGCCCCTTTCGACCTTGTCCATTCGGATGTCATGGGCCCTCTCCCCACCGAGTCAGTCGGCGAGCACGGCCGCTATGTCCTCACCCTCACGGACGACTATTCTCGCTATCGCTGGGTCTTCTGTCTTAGGCAGAAGAGCGATGTCGCTTGGGCCATCCAGGACTGGCTTGTCCTCACAGAGCGCGCGTGTGGCCGCTCCCTTCGCCGCTTTCGCTCCGATCGCGGTGGCGACTACATGGGTGAGGCTACGACTTTCCTCGCTTCCCGCGGCATCCACCACGAGACATCGGCGCCCTACACACCCGCCCAGAACGGTGTCTCCGAGCGGTGGAACCGGACCATGGCTGACGCCGTCCGCACCATGCGTGTCGAGTCCGGTCTCTCCGAGGGCTTCTACTTTGAAGCCATGGCCTACATGACCTGGGTCTGGAACCGGATTCCCCACGGTCCCCTTCCCCGTCAGTCCACGCCGTATCAGCATTGGTGCAGTCAGCGCACTGACCTCCGTCCCGCTCGCGTCTGGGGTTGTGTCGCCATTGTCTGGCTGCCCGCCCCGCAGCAGGGTGGCAAGCTCTCCCCCCGCGGCCGTCCCTGCACCTGCCTCGGTGTCTCTCGTCAGTCCAAGGCCTGGCGCTTCTCGGACCCCTCCCGGCACTGCATCATCGAGTCCCGGGATGCCCTCTTCTTCGAGGACCTGTTTCCTCGCGACCTCATTCGCTCCGGCTCGTCTGTGTCTATCCCGTCGCGTGGGGGAGTGGTGAGTCCGTCCTCCGTCCTACCGCGTCCGGATGACACAGTCGCGTCCGCTGGTCCCTCCGGGCCAGCTGCCCCAGTCGCGTCCGCTGGTCCCTCCGGGCCAGCTGCCCCAGCCGCGTCCGCTGGTCCCTCCGGGCCAGCAGCCCCAGTCGCGTCCGTTGGTCCCTCCGGGCCAGCTGCCCCAGCCGCGTCCGCTGGTCCCTCCGGGCCAGCAGCCCCAGTCGCGTCCGCTGGTCCCTCCGGGCTAGCTGCCCCAGTCATGTCCGCTGGTCCCTCCGGGCCAGCTGCCCCAGTCATGTCCGCTGGTCCCTCCGGGCCAGCTACCCCGGTCGCGTCCGCTGGTCCCTCCGGGCCAGCTGCCCCGATCGCGTCCGCTGGTCCCTCCGGGCCAGCTGCCCCAGTCGCGTCCGTTGGTCCCTCCGGGCCAGCTGCCCCAGTCGCATCCGCTGGTCCCTCCGGGCCAGCTGCCCCAGTCACGTGCGCTGGTCCCTCCGGGCCAGCTGCCCCGGTCGCGTCCGCTGGTCCCTCCGGGCCAGCTGCCCCGGTCGCGTCCGCTGGTCCCTCCGGGCCAGCTGCCCCAGTCGCGTCCGCTGGTCCCTCCAGGCCAGCTGCCCCAGTCGCGTCCGCTGGTCCCTCCGGGCCAGCAGCCCCCGCCGTGTCCACTGATCTCTCCGGGCCGACAGCCCCAGTCTCCTCCACTGGCCCGTCAGACTCAGCGTCGTCGCGCGCCTTGCCACGCTACACACGTGGCCCCGGCGGCAGCCTCCAACCCAGGCCGTCGGTGAGCGTGCAGACCGCCGTACCGCGCTCGGCGGCGCCTCGACCCCCAGTGGCTCCACGTGCCTCCTCCACTCCCACGGTCGTGAGCGGGGACCCTGGCACCAAGGCCCTGGGCCTGACCACCTCGGCCATCATTGCCGATCTGCACCCGGGCTCCGCATTGGGCTACACCATGCTCCATCACGAGCATCGGCACGCTGTCGTGGCTGCCCTTGCGCGCATCCCACCTGGGGCGCGAGAGGCACACGCTCTCTCAGTCCGCTCCACAGCACGCCCGGAGGACCCNACCAGGAGATCAGCAGCACGCTCCTTCGTGGTGGGCTCCAGCGCAGCACCGCGGACCCTGCACTGTTTGTCAGTCCGCGAGGCCAGACCTTCGCTGCTGTTCTGGTGTACGTCGACGACCTTCTCATTGTGTCGCCAGACACGGCCGCCATCCAGCGCATCAAGGACCTGCTGCACGCCACCTACCAGATGAAGGATCTCGGGTCTGCCCGAGTCTTCCTGGGCATGGAGCTCGAGCATGATCGCTCCCAGGGCATTCTGCATGTCCATCAGGCTGCTTATGTGCAGACTCTGTCCACTCGCTTCGCCGAGGACCTGCCACTCGTGCCGAGCGCATCCTCACCCATGTCGCCCGATGGCCAGGTGAAGCTGAAGAGTCCTTACCCAGCTGTTGTGGGGGAGCCAGTTGACGTGACCACGTACCTGCGAGTCATTGGGTCACTGATGTTCCTGGCGACGACGACACGTCCAGACATCGCGTTCGCCGTCAACCTCCTGGCCCAGTTTTCTCAGGAGCCGCGTCACCTCCACCACGAGGCCGCGATCCGAGTACTGCGCTATGTCGTCTCGGCTCCTTGGCGAGGTCTCATGTTCCGCCGTCAACCGTCTGTTGTCGCAGTGGGCTACACCGACAGCGACTGGGCCGGCAGTCTGGACGGCAAGAGTCGCACAGGCTGGATCTTTCTGATTGGCGGCACGGCTGTATCCTGGCGCAGTGGCAAGCAGGGATGCATTGCACGCAGCACTACTGAGGCTGAGTACGTGGCTCTTGGATCAGGCGCGTGTTAGAGTGTGTGGTTGCGTCGTCTGCTGTCCGAGTTGCGTCAGTCTGTCCCGTCCATCACGTTGCATTGTGACACTGAGAGTGCCATGGCCATCGCCGACAATGACGGCGTACATCACACACGCACAAAGCACATCAACGTTGAGTATCACTATGTGCGTTCATTGTTGCATGACGGTAGCATCAGCATCATGTGGGTTGAGACAGCACGGCAGTTGGCTGACTTCCTGACTAAGGCACTGAAGCGCGACTCGTTCAAGAAGGCTGTGAGTTCGGTCGGTGTGCGTCCGTGAGTGGCTCTCTCTTTATCTCTCCCTGCGTCTCTGCATGCCCTAGGGGAGTGTGGATGTTGACCGTGTCTCTGTCCGCCCATGTGCACTACGCCTGTGAGTCATGGGGGAGTGTTGGTTGTTTGCGCTCATTGTGCTCTGTTGTGTCCTCCCGACTTGTGTACATCGGCGTGCAGATGACTGACGGCGAGACTCGACGCCGGTGGAGTGTCGTCCGGTAGAGCCGACGCACGCTGAGGTCGTCTCGCAGTTCGCTGGAGCCTCCTCTCTCCGGCGACGTGTTCAGCTCCATCGGCAGGCCTCCTCGGCGGTCGCACTGCCGGAAGTCACTGCCGCCGCAGTCGCTGTCTGCATGCGTCCTGCACGTACTGTCGTGTCTGCGTCGTCGTGCACTGCCTAGGGTCCCAGTTGCGTGTTGCATGACCCTGTTTGGCAGCATAAACCGTCGTGGGCACTATTTGGGTTTACGCTGCCATAACTCCTCGCTACTATTTTTCTAGCAGATTCTGACCGCACGGCTGCGTTCGCAGCGTCGGTATTATGGTATGGTCCAGTTTTCAGGCAAAACGGACGACGCCCGGGTTTTGGGCTGTCGGCTGCCTGGCAGGCCTCACCGAGAAAACCTGCCAGCCTGAACTGAGCTATTTTCTGATTGGCTTATGGACTGAGTAACAAGCTCTACAGAGCTGGGGGGGGCTAGAACTTGGAGGGGTCCCCCATTGCTGTTCATTCTTCATTCCTATTCAGTCATTATCAGTTTTCAGCTGCTTTCTGGCGCTAACTCTGGCGCGCACGTTTCTGAGTAACAAAACCCAGAGCTTCCAGACTTAGACTCTAGAGCAGCAGACTGAGGGGGCAGCTGACTTAAGCAACGAGCGTGGAAGCCCGCACGCTGCATCAACAACGCTGCTGCCCCAACATGCTGCATAGTTTCTAGCTGAAGGCACGCCATGGATGTGGTAAAACGCCTGCCTTTGAATTCGAGTTGGCCATGCAATGGCCATGCATGTGCCAGAGGCACCCCTGGGTAGAGCAGCCGCTTCATGATGCCTGAGGATCAAGTCATGGTGGGCTCGCACGATGTCTTCCCAGGTAAGGTCATTGTCATTCAATCTGCACATGTGTGTGCATGGAGGGGAAGACAAGAGGTCATAGAAATATGAGTGGCCAACGAACTTCAACACTCCCCCATGACCCGCAGACAAACAATCCCATACACATGGAGCCAGCGTCAAGATGTGACAAACAGAAACACGAGAGAAACATCATGCAACTCAACCTGAGTCATGGGGACAGATGAGACCAGCAGCATGAACAACACTTTTGAAGACATTTTGGCTAAGGGCCTGAAGAAGTCAGCCGTCTGAGAACGTGTGTCCACCCAAGTAACTTGGACAATTCCAGCAGCAATGCATTCGCGACCAAACTGATGCTCCACATTGATGTGCTTGGTGCGAGAATGATGCATTCCACTATTTCTGCCAATGGCCGTTGTGGTTTGATTGTCACAATGCAGAGTGATGCAACGGATGGGAACATGCAACTGCTTCTGTAGACGACACAACCAGACAGCTTACACGTGCCTGCGCCAAGAGCGACATACTCAGCCTCGCATGTACTGCGAGCAACACAACGTTGTTTGCCACTTTTCCTGGAGACTGTAATTCCACCAACCATGAAAATGTACCCTGTTCTACTGCGTGCATCAGAGTCATGTGCCGCGTCAGTGTTAGTGAAGCCGTCCACCACGACTGAGGGTTGTGTACGAAAGTACAACCCAACACAAGGGGTGGAGAGTGGATATCGCATTACCTGCAATGTAGCCTCAAGATGGCGCTCATGGGGATACTGAGAGAATTGAGACAAGAAGTTCACAACAAAGGCAACATCACCACGCGTGGTGGTAGCAAGGTACATCAGAGAGCCAATGACCCGGAGGTAGTCGGTCACATCCACAATCTCCCCCACTTTGGATGGTTCCAAGGACTTCATTAGTGACTGACCGGAGGGGGTCATAGGTGTGCATGCTGTGGGAACGGCAGTGAGGAGCGGTCCAAAGAACTCCCCCAAGCTGGGAACATACAAAGCTTAGTTCCATGCCCAAGAAAACACGAGCTGGTCCAAGGTCCTTCATCTTGTATGCTGCTCGAAGAAGGGCCTTTGAAGCTGCAACAGATGCAGCGTCAGGAGAGGCAATGAGGATATCATCCACATAGACAAGAATGGCGACAAGTGGCTTGGTGGGAGCACTGCGGAATAGAGCAGGGTGCATAGTGCTTCTTCTGAAGCCTCCCTTTTCAAGGTTCGTTGTGATATCCTCATTCCAACAGCGTGTGGATTGCTTTAGGCCAGAGAGAGCCTTGCGCAAGCGCTATACTCAGTTTGTTCCATCTGAGAAGCCGGGTGGCTGGACCATATAGATTTCCTCATCCAACCTGCCATGCAGAAAGGCATTATTGACATCCATCTGCTCCAACTCCCAGTCACGCTGAACAACCAGGCTGAGAAGTGCCCTGGCTATTGTGTAGCGACCAACTGGGGCGAAGGTTTCGTCAAAGTCAACACCAGGGATTTGTGACAACCATTTTGCGGTGAGACGAGCCTTTTATCTTTCAACGGTGTTGTCAGGGTTCAGCTTACAACGGTATACCCATTTGGCTGCAAAAGCCTTGCGGCCCGGTGGGAGGTCCACGAGCTCGTACATGCCATGCTCTGACAGCGCATCAAGTTCGACTTTCATGGCTTGCTCCCATAGGGGAGAGAGACCAGGAGCAACAAAGCATGAGGCAACATACCCATCTATAGACGAAGAGAAAGCTGAGTAAAAATCTTGTTCAACGAGGGAGTAGCCAAGTGCAGTGCTGGGATGCACTACAGAGGTAGCCACAGAAAAGGCAGAGATTGCAAGACCAAGAGACCGGAGACCAGGATCACCAGAGACAACAGGATAAGAGTGAGACGGAAGTGCCATGAGACGACCACCATGTGTGGAGGGTGAGACTAGAGTGTTAGATGGGACACGCAAAGACGACAGAGGAGAAGGCGCAGCTGAGCGCAGGTGCACAGAGACAGAAGGGGAAGGAGAAGCACAGGTGGCTGAGGGCTCAGAGACAGAGGACGAGTCAGAGCGAGCAGAGGACTCAGGAGAGCCAGAGGGTGTAGGCTCAAAGGAGACAAGGGACTCCAAGGGTGTAGGGGAATCCAAAGGTGCAGGGTGGGCTGAGGAGGGAGGCGTGAGAGGCTCGGAGGAGACAAAGGGCGTTGAAGGACGCACAAAGGGAAGAAAAGACGCCCCAGAGGGCAGAGGGCCACCCCCATTCCGAGAGGGTTGAGAGAGGGACCCACTGAAACGAGGAGCATCATGCTCAAATAACTACTACAAGAAAAGAGCATCACGGGACTCAATGACACAACAACGGGAAGGATCCTAGAAGCACCAAGCATTGGAGAATAGGGAGACACCGAGGAAGACGCACAAGCGACCACGGGGAGACCTTTTACCATCTCGTTGGTCCGCCGAAAGCCACACCAAAGCAAGACAACCCCAAACACGAACAAGGCAAAGGTCAGCGCGCCCGCCCATCCAGTGTTCAAAGGGCGTGACGGTGTGAGGGAGAGGGCCATGAGGGACCCGATTCCAGACCCAAGTAATGTAGGGAATAGCCTCAAAGGCAAACAAGGGAGACTACCCAGAGGCAGAGAGAAGTGAGCGCACATCATCAGCAAGGGTGCGTTTCCAGTGCTCGGCCACGCCGTTCTGCTGTGGGGTGTAGGGGGCAGAGGACTCAAGACGGACACCACGAGACTCAAAGAAGCGAGAGGTGGGACCAAAGAACTCACCGCCACAGTCGCTGCGAAAGACACACAAAGGACAAAGATAGGCGTGCTCAGCGTGAGGGAGCCAGGACTCAAGAACGTATGTGACTTCACTTTTGTGATGAAGGGCAAAGATCCAACGGTAGCAAGAGAAGTCATCGGTCAAGAAGAGGCATAGTGACCGAGGTCACCAAGGAAGTCCTAGGGCAAGGGACCCATGACATCGGCATGGACGAGGTCAAGATGATGGGAGGTAGTAGACTCAGCAGTGGAGAATGGGGAGTGATGCATTTTTCCACTAACACAATCGAGGTAGACAGAGGAGAAGGGAGGTGCAAAAATGGGAGGGTCAAGGCCATGGGCAGGCCGGAGACGGAGAAGGCATTGGATGGCAGCAGTGTGAATGTGACAGAGGTGACGATGTAGAAGATCAGCATGGGCAGGAGACAAGGACGGTGCAACAAGGACAAGGGCAGATGCAACGGAAGAGGACGACAACGTGAGAGGGACATGAAACAGAAAATCACAACACACACCACGAAGAAAAACACTGCCGGAAGAGCGTAGATAAATAGAGGCCAGGCCACGACTGGACAAGAAGTCCATGCCCTCATCTTCAAGGGTGGTCACAGAGAGAAGACTGACCTCAAGGTCAGGCACATACAACTCATCGAGGAGGTAGAGAATGCCACCAGGGCTGACAAAGCGGACTACACCGACACCTTGGACATGGAGGACTTGGCAGGAGCTAGTGCGCACAGAGCGAGCAGGCCCAACCGGCCCTAGAGAGACAAAGGAGGAGCGACATGAGGTCATGTGATGTGTGGCCCGGGAGTCAATGATCCAAAGGCCAGGGATGCACGAGTGGAGGGGAGAACGAGGTAGACACCAACAGTGCCATGAGAGAAAAGGGTAGAGGTGCAACCAAGACGAGTGGGGAACGTATTGGAGTGCCACTCTTCAATCCAGGCTCGGTCATCAGGCAAAGTCCCCTATACACCACCAGACGCACTTCACCACGAAGGGTGGCGTCAGAATCACAAACAGACACACGTGACTGGCCACCCACACTCTCACCTCTCTGAGAGCGAAGGTGAAGGAGTTCCGCCAGGCGATACTTAAGGGTGCGCTCCTCGACACGGCGATCAGAGGAGCAGTCAAAGGAGAGTTCGAAGAAGCGGTCGGAGAGGTGACCATCGTCCAAAGTTTGCTGACCTCGCCAACCCAACGTTCAGTTTGCACTCACCATGAATGCCACCGGATCCGCGCCCGGCGGCAGCGGTGCCCCCGGCGCAAACCAACCCGCCGGCACCACTGGCACTGTCACTTGGGATGACCCGACCAAAGTGTTGGCGCACAAGGATCTAACGCCGCCGCCGTTGGGTGCTTGTGA
The DNA here is from genome assembly GCA_023375785.1 of Penium margaritaceum. Classification (NCBI taxonomy): domain Eukaryota; kingdom Viridiplantae; phylum Streptophyta; class Zygnematophyceae; order Desmidiales; family Peniaceae; genus Penium; species Penium margaritaceum. Next base: position 211,019 of record SZWC01002237.1, read on the forward strand.
ATTCCTCGCGTGGAAGGATATCTTCCTCGCGTGGGCGGCGGAGCACGGCCTTGAGGAGCTTTACCTCTCTCCTCCAGCCGATGACACCGATGAGCGCGTCCTCCTATGCACCTTCAACGCGCTTATGCGCGCGCTTCCCGACAAACAAGCATACTCCATTCGTCACCTTCGCTTCGGGGGCAAAGGTGAAGATCCCACCAACCCGCGCAGTGGTGCTCCTTGTCCGTATGAGGCATGGGAGCACCTTGCCACTCGTCATGAGGAGAGAGGAATGGCACTGGTCATCTCACTGCGCGACCGGCTTCGCCAGCTGTATCCCAAACCTGGAGCCCCAATATCAGAGTATTGGGATGCCGCGATGGATCTGCGATGCCGGATCTTGGGGCTCGGCGCACCGTGATCCGTGCTGGAATGGTTGGATCTCGTGCTTCTACACCTGGGGGAGCCATACAAGGAGTTCCGTCGCAGTCTGCTGCGGCGACTTCGGGTCACCGACATCGAGACGACAGATCTGGCGGAGGTATTTGAGGAAATTTGTTATTACGAGGACATCCTCCGCGGTGAGGCACGCGATACAGCTACCCCAGCTGCCAGCGCCTTTGCACACCAGGCGGAATCACCAACTCCCTCGGGATCCGGCTATGGAGGGGGTCGTGGTGGTAGAGGTGGCAGGGGGGGCAGAGGCGCTCAGTCAGGAGGAGGTCGTGGTGGTCGCGGTAGGGGTGCAGTGGGCCGCACCTGCAACTATTGCGGTCAGCACGGCCATTTCTGGCACGCATGCCCTGAGCTTCTTCGCATCATGATGCCCTCACAACAACAGCAGTCTCCTCCACCACCTCGCCTTCAGTATGGCACGCTGCTGCATCCACCGGCATGGTCGACACAGGGAGCGGGAGGAGCACGCGCACCCTCTCCCTTTGGTGCTGCCACGTTTGGTCCGCCGCTGCCACAGCTGCCAGCAGTATACCCCATGTACCAGGGACCCTACTACGTGCCTCCGAGTTCTACAGTCCCAGTTCCCGCGCCGGAGTGGGCTCAGCGCGTCTACACCGCGATGGCTGAGGCGCAACAGCCGACGATGGCCCCACCTGTCGGCTGGACTACCCCGATGGAGCTGCAGCCACCAGAGCCGTCAGTAGCCTCGCAGCTGCCAGGTCAGCGGCTTGGTCACACACATGTCACCTCCTCGCACGCACTCCCCATGCATGAATGGCTGTATGACACTGCTGCCTCGCATCATATGGCGCCGCACCGGCAGCTCTTTACTTCGTTGTATGCTGCGCCTGATGTAGATGGGGTAAAAACAGGGTCTGGGGAGGTGCTCACTGTGGAGGGGGTGGGGACTGTGGCACTACAAGCACCGGGAGGGGTGATATGGCTGACTGGTGTTCTGTACGTACCCAAGCTCAGAGTGAATTTGTTGTCTGGTGGTCAGCTTGATCGTCAGGCCAGTGTGTCCTTAGTCATGCAGAAGCAACGATGCACGCTTCATGATGCGACTGGTGCTCTGTTGGTCGATGGGCCATTGCATGCTGACATGCTCTATTGCCTGACCCTCTTTCCTCTTTTCTCAACATGTTCACACAGACCACAGGTACATGTTGTGACTGCCACAGATGTAAAGCATACTGAACTACTGCACCGTCGTCTGGCACACATTCACACCAATCTGATTGAGGACATGCTCAAGCATGCACCAGCACAGGGTCTGCGTCCAGAGGACTGTCCCCACGGACTGAAGTCCGATACCTGTCTTGAGTGCCATGAGGGAAAAGCTCACAGAAAAACATTTCCCAAGTCCAGTACAGAAAGCAAGTCCCACCTTGATCTGGTTCATGCTGACCTGACAGGACCGATGCCCATTCCCTCGGTCCAGTACGGGTCACAGTATGTGTTAACACTGACTGATGATTACAGTCGGTTCCGCTGGGCCTTCTTACTTAAGACCAAAGCGGACGCTCAACAGGTGATCATCGAATGGATCGCACTGGCTGAACGGCAAACCAAATGCAAACTTCTAAAACTGCACACAGACCGTGGTGGTGAGTTCATGAGAACGCTGACTGCAGCACTCAAGGAAAAAGGAATCGAGCATCAGACCACTGCACCATACACACCCCAACAGAACGGAGTGGCAGAGCGTTGGCACCGCACCTTGGGTAACGCTCTGCGCACCTTACTGACTCAGGCCGGACTGCATCAGTCCGGCCTGTCTTTCGGCTTCTGGGAAGAAGCGGTGAAATATGTCACCTGGGTGTGGAACCGCGTCCCACAAGGTCCACTACCTAAGTCAGTCACACCCTGGGAACGCTGGTTTAAGGAGAAGGCAGACCTCCGTCCGGCGAGGGTGTGGGGTACGATGGCCTGCGTATGGTTTGCACAGCCGCAGCGCGAAATCAAACTCAGCCCACGTGGACGTTGGTGTGTGTTTGTCGGAGTTTCACATGCCTCAAAGGCATGGAGGTTTTGGGATCCTACGAGTCACTCCTTTCTAGAAAGTCGGGACGCGTCCTTCTTGGAACACATGTCATACAAGGCCTTTTGCACGTTGCGGCATGTTCCTGCTGTGTCAACTGCTGAACACTACCCACACTATGTGAGTGTGCCGGTGTTTATTCCAACTGAAGTCATTCCAACCCCAAAACCTGCACGTCACGGGGAGAAGCAGAGTGACCCCATTCCCACTGATCTGCTGACGCCCACGGACCTCATTAGCACTGAGTCGAGTGCGCCGCAATCACCACCAGGATTATCCCCACAACGACAGACCCATGACGTCAAAAAGGACGTGACACCATCACCTGAGCCCGTGCGGCGCTCGCTGCGGGATCTCCCGCGAGTGAACTACAGACAATTTTACCACACTGTCGGTCCTACTGACAGTAGCTCCACACTTGCGGAACCACTCACCCTCACTGAAGCTAGGGGGCGCAGTGATGCAGTGGAATGGGAAAAGGCCATGGCAGCTGAAATCAATGCCCTACTTGAACACAAAGTTTTTGAAGTGGTTCCACTGCCACCTGGGCGAAAAGCCATAGATGTGAAGTGGGTATTCAAGTTGAAGCGGAATCTAGCTGGCCTGATTGAGAAGTACAAAGCACGACTGGTGGCCAAGGGGTTCCACCAAGTACCAGGTCAAGATTTCACCGACACCTATGCCCCTGTTGGCAAATATGGAACAAGCCGAACTCTTTTTGGGGTTGCCGCTCGCGAGGATTGGGAAATTCATCAGATGGACGTAAAAAATGCATTTCTGAATGGAACCCTTGAAGAAGAGTTGTATGTCCAAAAACCTTAAGGGTTTGAGGATGGGACTGATCGTGTGTGGCTACTACTCAAAGCCCTCTATGGGTTAAAGCAGGCACCCAGATGTTGGAACAAGGAAATCAGCCACACTCTTGAAACGGGCGGGTTCACACAAAGTGTGTGTGACCCTTCACTCTTTCTGCACTGGCAGAACAATGTCCCGGTCGCACTACTTGTCTATTTTGATGATCTTCTCATCCTGTCCCCATCACTCTCTCTCATCAAACAGACAAAGCAACTGCTCACTCAGCACTACAGCATGACAGATTTAGGTGAGGCACACAGCTTCTTGGGCATGACCATCACTAGAGACAGAGCTGCACGTACACTTACTCTGCATCAAGGACGGTTCATCGCACATCTCACTACACGCTTCCAGCACCTCATGCAGCATCTGCCTCGCCAGCAATCTCCCATGAGCCCCGATGTCTATGCCCATCTCCTTGATCCGCACGCCACAGATTACGGACCAGAGTGCGATCCCACATTGTACAGACAGATCACTGGCAGTTTGTCATACCTTGCATCCACCACGCGCCCTGACATCGCATGCGCTGTCAATGTACTGGCTCAGTTTGGCCAGCAGCCGTGCAGCACACATCAGAAAGCTTTGCTGAAATTTCTCTGCTATGTGCTAGACACTGCTGGCTCTGGACTCGTCTTTGCCCCAACATCAAGTCCTCTTCTAGATGGGTACTGTGACAGTGACTATGCACATGACAGAGCAGCGCGTAGTCGGGGCGGGTATGTTTTTCGCGTGTGGGGGATGGCTGTTTCGTGGCGCAGTGCAAAACAGTCATGCTTGGCACGTAGTGTGGCTGAGGCTGAATATATGGCACTGGGTGAGGCAGCTTGTGAAGGCATCTGGTTGGGATAGCTGCTGGAGGAATTGGGAATGCATGTGTCCGCGGTACCGCTTTATTGTGACAATGCAGCAGCGCACCGCATTGCCGCGAATGATGGTGTGCTGCACACCCGCACAAAGCACATAAGTGTCGAGCATCACTTTGTCCGTGAAGCGATCGAGGCCGGTGCTGTGCAAGTTTGTTCCATCAAGGGTGAAGAGCAACTTGCCGACTTCCTTACCAAAGCTCTCCCCTCCACCTCTCTCCAACAACTCCAGAGCCTTGGCTGCACACCCGCAGCACTCATGTCCAAGGGGGCGTGTTAATTCTCCCTTGTATATATCCTCCCTCTGTGGTGGCCATGAGTGTGCAGGGCCTGCTTATGCAGAGAGTGGAGGCGACGTACCGTGAGCGCACGCGCTTTCAGTGGTGCAGCAACACCTCCGCCTGCCCCACAAGTGCTCGCCTTCCTCCTCGCAGCAATGCCTCAGCTCCACCCTAGTTAGCACTAAACTATTGCACAATTTATCTTGGGTGACCTAGTTTAGTCTTACTCTTGGTGTGTGTGCTTATGCCCGAAAAACCTAGAAAAGACCTCGAAGTTGAGGTCGGGCAGTAGTGTCTGACATATTGGTTGTCGCAACAGGTCACTGGCCTAGAGCCGGTTTTGGATCACGTGCGGAATATCCGCGCGCTGAAAAACCAAGCGCCGGTGAGCTTCGCTCGCCGGCCCACGGGTGGGCTTGATCAGCGAGTCCCACCCCGTAGTACTGCTCCTCGTTCCTGCTTAGGACTTAGTGCCAAAAACCGATCCATGGCTGTCGGTTACCTAACTCCTACGCGCTCAAACGAGCATCGTTTTCAGTGAAACAAAGTGCATTGGATTCGTTTCGTTCTTCTCACACGCTGAAACGTGTCTCCCAAGAGGTAAAGGTGAGCTTGGAGGTGAATTGAGGTGGTGGTGTCTCGAAGTCCTTATGCCATGAAGGGAGAAGGACCCGCGCAAGAGTAGCTGTGGAGAGAGCGGGAGAGGAGAGGACTTGGGAACACCGCCAGTGGGAGGAACTGAGGAGCTAGAAGATGTGGTGTCCTCAACGGGAAGAGCGGCAACAAGGCCTGGGACAGTGCGTAGGCGCTCCATAACAAGGGCAGCTACGACGTTGGCTAGTTCATGTCTTGCCTCACGCCTTTGCTAGAGTTCATCTTCAACCTTATGACGAGCTACTTGAGCTTCACTAAGGGCTTGCAAGGCCTCTATTGTCTCCTCTAATCCTGGAGGAGCGGGCAGAGTAGATAGGGATGTGTGTGAGAGAGAGAAAAGGAATGGAGTGACGAGAGCAACAAGGTAGGGATGCTCACCGAGCTAGTGGCGAGGAAGCAGCACAAAAAGAGGAGCAACCACGGCTGCAGCAGAGGAGAAGAGGATGGCCACCCACCCCGCCACAACCACAGTGAGACAGAGAAGACTTGTGACTGAGGCTCTTGCCACTGCGGCTGACGCTGAAATGACAAGGACGCCCTTGGTGAGATGAGGCGTGAGCTCCCAAGGAGCACCGGTGGGAGTCAGCACTACAGCTACGGTAGATGCGCGGATGGAGCTGACAACACTGGCCATTGTGTCGGCTGTAGAAGATGTTGCAGTGACCACAGAAGCTGTTGCTGCCGTCACCTGTATAGCGATGTTAGTGGCGGCAGCCGCGAGCAGTGTGAGTGATACTACAGCGTGCGCGTACGCCTCGGTCGCATGACCCACTGCAGTTTGCGTGGAGGCCTTACAGGCATGGACTGTGGCTGCAAAGGTTGCAGCTGCACCCGCAGTCGTGTCAAGGATGGCGCTGGCCAAGCGATTGGAATCTATGTGGAAGGGGAGGACGGGAATCACACTCGGAACCTCACGTGCTATAGACGGTCCTTCCGACGCTGCTATTGCGGGAGATGGAGTAGTTGCAGGGGCGGCTGTAGAGGCGGGGTCTGAAGACTGAGTTCCGTGAGGAGGATACATGCTTGAAGGGAGAGGTGGCGACGGCGGCAGGTCGTCCGCCGTGTACACCTGCCTATCGATCTCCTCACGTTCGCGTTCAGTAGCCTCGACAGCTTCTTAGTGCCTGTAGGAGATGTCTAGCATGCGGAACCACAATGGGACGTTGTTGTGGATGGGTGCGGTTGGGTTAAAGAGTCATGGATCCTCCCACCCGCGCATAGCGTGGCGGGTGGCCGTGCGTGGAGAGTCGAGTTCCTCGTCTGGGGGACCATCAAAAGACGGTGAATCCAGTGTGGCAGACGCTGGGACTGCAAGCGCAGCCAAGAGGTGCGGCCACTGAGGGATTCTGTGAAGCAGAAGGGCACGGGTACAACGGTGCCGAGCAGTAGGACACCGCGAGACAGCAAAGACTGAGAAAGCAGAGAACTGCGATAAGATTAGGATCCCACTCACACTATAGTGGGTACTAGTGGCAGTGTGCTGCGTGAGAGCCGAGCAGCACAGAGTTGCGGGGGCCGAGAGAGAGGGTGACCGAGCATGACACGATGATGAGCAATGGAGTTGTTGGCCACCGGAAAGGGGCGGCACTGTCCGACAGAATGCAAGACGCCACGGACGAGCAGATGGTGTGTGGCAGTTGAGGCACGGGCAGTGAGATAGAGTTGTTAGCCGTTAGAGAGAGGGGCACAGCACGACAGAGGGCCGGACGCCGCAGAATGTCGATGGCGGCAAGAGTACCGCGGGTCCGCCGAGTACACCAATCCTTCGGCGGACGTTTCAAAGGTCCAAAAACGACGAGCATTAGGGGCAGACCCCTACAGCTCTGACACCAGAAGTTACCCGGTAGCTTCCTAGCTAGGGTTTTTGCGATAGAACTGGTGAACAGAATGAGCACAAGGCACACCATGGATGCAGTGAAACTCTTGCCTTAGAACTCGAGTTACACCCAGTCAAGGGAGTGAGTGGGGAGCGAGAGAGCACCGGTGAGCACGCACTCACACCGAGCCTCATGCTCTAGTGGACATGTACCGCCATACGAGGGTCAAGCCCAACCAATCGGTATTAAAACGAGGGCGGCTACTCACCAACACACGGTCTAAACCAGTATGGTGGCCCCCTAAGGATCAGCACCCGGGAAATATGCAACTCCCCCAAATCACTCAGAGGAAAGCAAGCATGATGCAGGGCATGGCAGTGAGAATGTACGATCCCTAGCATCTACCGCATCACAGATAGAAAGTCATGGAACGGCCATGCATGTGCCAGAGGGCACCCCTGGGTAGAGCAGCCGCTTCATGTGTCAGGATTTTGAGGAGGGGAAAGTGCGACTCGGGAAGGCTCGTGGCGCTGATTGGTACAAGTTGTGAGTTGATCAGGTTGGCAGTAACAAGTTCTGGAGGTGAGCGATGCGAGACAGAAAGTTGGCTGAGGATGGAAGCGACGACAATTGCGAGAGTGATGAAGGGAAATGATTGACTGATAGGAATAGCGGAAGCAGAAGTACACTGATCTAAGCTACCTTAAAGTAGTGTTCGCTTAGGCTTCGCTAGGACCCCTGCGAGGTGGAGGCGCTAGTTCGTGTTCTTTGAGAGACGTGTTGCGATGGTTTTGCTGGAGCGCGGCTCGTCGGGTTCCTCCGAGACTTTGGGACATGATAGTGTCGGCGCACGGATCTTGGTTGTGTGTGTCCGTTGAGATTTGTGCGGTTCCTATTATTGTGGGTGCTCGGATGTGCTCCAGTCTTTTCGCTGGTTTCTCTTCTTTATTTCCGACACCCCCCGTGAAGGGGAACCAGCGTGGAAGCTTCAGGTGTCTCTAGTCCTGAGACCTAGAAGATATACCAGGGTTGCATGTTGGGCCTGGTCTAGGGCTTTTGTGAAGATGTCAGCTCTGTTGGCCTTTGAGGCTACATGCTGAACCAAGAGTTCTTTTGCCTGCACCTTCTCCCTGTTAAAGAAGTAACGCAGCTCAATGTGCTTGGTTCGTCCATGGTAGACTGGGTTCTCTGTGAGAGCGATGGTGCCCCGATTGTCACACCATAGGACTGGGAGTGGTTGCGGATATCCAAGGTCTTGCAGTAGGTGTTTTAGCCAGATGGCTTCTTGGGCAGCCATGGTACCTGCGTACAATTCTGCTTCACAGGATGAGAGTGAAACAGAAGAGGACTTGGTGGATCGCCAGCTGATCAGTCCGGAGCCGAGGTGAAAGCCGTAGCCTTGTGATGATTTCCGGTTGGCTTGATCATCTGCCCAGGAGGAGTCGCTGTATCCTTCCAATGTTATCGGCTGAGTTCCTCCCAGCTCAAGATAGAAGGAGGCAGTTTCTCCTGGGTACCTTAGGACTCGCTTTGCTGCCTTCCAGTGTTGGTCACTATGGTTTCCTTCTCCAACGTATCGTGACAGCACACTAAGGGGGAAAGCGAGGTCAGGGCGAGTGCAGACCATAGCATACATCAGTGATCCCACCAGTTCAGGATAGGGTTCTGGGGAAGGCGAAGAGACTGTGTATGCTGTTGAGGTAAGTTTGTGATCCACCGTCATGGGGGTTGGCGCTCTGTTGCTGTTCTCAAGCCCAAAGTGCTTCAGGAGTGAGGCAATGTAGGGTTCTTGGGACAGAGTGATGTGTCGCTTCTCCCGGTCCCTCTTGATGTCAATCCCCAGATAGTGGGTTAGTTCCCCAAGGTCTTTCATGGTGAAACCTTCTAGGAGTACTTGCTTCAGATCTTGAAGAGCCCTGGGATTGTTGGAAGTGAGAGCAAGATCGTCCACATAGACCAGAATATAGGTCTGCTCATCTGGTCGAGAACGGAGGAACAGACTGGGATCGGCAGTGGAAACTGTGAATCCCAGGTCAAGGAGGGTTTCTCGGAGTTTGGCGTGCCATTCTCGAGGAGATTGTTAGAGCCCATAGACTGGGCGATGTAGCTTCCAGACCGTGTTGGGCTGGTCTGGTGTGTAGCCTTCCGGACACGCCAGGTAGATGGTTTCATTCAGATCTCCTTGAAGAAAGGCCGTGGACACGTCCATGGCATGCAGTTCCATATCTTTGGTGGCTGCAATGTGTAGTAGGGCTCGTAGGGTGGTCAGCTTGGCAATGGGTGAGAAGGTGTCAAAGAAGTCCACGCCATATCGCTGTGAGAATCCTTTTGCCACATAGCGAGCTTTGAATTCTGGTGGCTTCCCCAGATGAGCCTTGACACGGAAGACCCATTTCCCTGCGACCACATTGGTGTGAGCTGGTCGAGGCACGTCAGTGTAGGTGGAGGTAGCCTTGAAGGAGGCTAGTTCGTTGGCAATGGCGGCTCGCCATTGGTCTGCTTGGGGCCCATTTACAGCTTCCACATATGTGCTGGGGGTAGCAATGGGAGCTGTGGTAATGGTGGTGCTGAGTAGAGGGAGGCGAGGATAGCGTCGTCGTCGAGGATTCATGGGAGGAGTTGGTCGTCGAAGAGAGTTGAGGCCTTCTCCTGCTGCAATCCAGGAGGGCAGGAAGGAGGTTGGAAGAAGCTCCACCTGGCGATCTTCCTGGATATCAAGGTTTCCGTCTGTGTCGGTTAGGGTGATGAGTGAGGCTGCTGTTCTGTTTCTGGTGTCGGAGCACCGGTTTTGCTACTGGTGTCATTCTCGGAACTGATACCTCAGATGCTGTGGCCGCTGTAGCTTCTTCTGTGTCTGTTACTGTTGTTGTAGGTGCTGATACCGCTGCGGCTGGAGGAGGGACTACTGCTGCTGAGGGAAGTGGACGCCCGAGTGTTGGCAGATATTCTGAGACGGTTTCGAAGTCGTCATCAGGAGTGAGAGGAGTGAGTGGTGATAGTCCCATTGGTCGTGGTTGTGTGGGAGTGTGTGTAGGAGATAGGGTTGGTGGAGTGGATACTGTTGGAGGGGTTGCTGATGTGGTTGGAGCGACTGCTGAAGGCAAGGTGACCAAAGTTGTGGGCACTGTAGCTTGTTCTGGAAAGAGTGTCCAGGTAAGGGGAGTAGTGGAGATTGGTGCGGATTGCCGGAAGAAAGGAGTAATTTCATCGAAATGGACATCCGTGCTGCAAGTTTCCCATTTGAGGTCAGGTTCGTAAAACAAGTAGCCGGGGGAGTTGAGGGCGAATCCCACGAACATGCGGCGCGAGGCTCGTGGCCCAACTTTGGAGAGATGTGAGTGAGCTCTGTCAGTTTTATTGAGTAGGACATAGGCTGAGGAACCCCAGACTCGAAGCTTGGAGACGTCTGGCTTGTATCCCAGCCAGAGTTCTGCTGGAGTGATGTCGGGAAGATGCTTGGCTGGATAATAGTTGTGTACCCTAGTGGCATAGTGGAGTGCATAGGTCCAGAAGGTTTCCGGTGCTCCGGCATGTACCAATAAAGTGCGCGTGAGAGCGACCAGGACACCATTCCGTCTTTCTGCCACTCCGTTCTGCTCGGGTGCTTCTGGGACACTCATTTCATGCCCAATGCCGTGTTCTGCCAGAAATTCACGAAGCTCATGGGATAGGAATTCACCACCTCTGTCTGTCCAGATTTTACCAATGGACCGGTTGAGGCGACTCATCTGATACTTTGACCACTTGATGAAGGCAGGCTTGGCATCGGCCTTAGACTTGAGAGGGATTGTGGCGCCGAAGAGAGAATGATCATCCACGATGGTGAGAAAGTACTCATAGCCTTGAAGGGAGGCGGGACGAATTGGTCCCACAAGGTCCATGTGGAGGATGTCGAGAGGTCTTGCTGCTCGAGCGGCTCGAGGAGGATGAGGGGATGCTTTTAATTTTCCAAGACTGCAAGCAGTGCAAGGAGGTCCTGCAAGACGTGTTAATGGGGAGAGCAGTGGCAGACCTTTTACCATATTTTTGGCCTAAAGACGGAGAAGCGCATTGAAATTTGGATGACCAAGGCGGTGATGATGCAAGAGCAGAGGATGTAAGAGGCTGCGGCAGTCACAGGTGGAGGGGTGAGTGTCGGCTTCAACAGCAAAGATTGCCGTTGTGCGAGGAATCTGCAGTCGATAGAGGTTGTTGCGAACTGTGAAGGTTGCCAGCGGTTTGTTATCAACTGTCGTCAGTTGGGCTTCCGAACCATAGGCGGGGAAGAAGATGTTTACACCTTCCTTTTGGAGTTGATGAACAGAGAGGAGATTGTGTCGTAGGTCAGGGGTATGGTAACCCCGAATCTGTCCACTTGGTGCTGCTGGAGATGTGAGAGTAGCGGAGTAGCGGCAAAGCGATGTCATCCCTTTGGTGGCACCAGTAATGGTTACTGGTGTTGCCAGTGGTGTGGTGATGTCAGCATCTTTGAGAGCATGAATAGCACATCCTGAGTCGAGAACTTGTTCGATATAGAGGGATTCCGATGTTGCGAGAGTCAGCGGAGGAGGTTCTCCATCTTGAATGGAAACTTGTGCGACGTCGAGAATGGAGGGCTCGGGTGCGGTGTCACCGTTAGTATTGTTATTGTCTGGCGCGGCGCGAGGTGGAAGAAGGCAAACAAGCACAGTTGCGACTGTGAAGACGATTAGTGGAATCATGATGGCCTGTTAACCAGGGCTGGAAACCTACTGCTCTGATACCATGTCAGGATTTTGAGGAGGGGAAAGTGCGACTCGGGAAGGCTCGTGGCGCTGATTGGTACAAGTTGTGAGTTGAGCAGGTTGGCAGTAACAAGTTCTGGAGGTGAGCGATGCGAGACAGACAGTTGGCTGAGGATGGAAGCGACGACAATTGCGAGAGTGATGAAGGGAAATGATTGATTGATAGGAATAGCGGAAGCAGAAGTACACTGATCTAAGCTACCTTAAAGTAGTGTTTGCTTAGGCTTCGCTAGGACCCCTGCGAGGTGGAGGCGCTAGTTCGTGTTCTTCGAGAGACGTGTTGCGATGGTTTTGCTGGAGCGCGGCTCGTCGGGTTCCTCCGAGACTTTGGGACATGATAGTGTCGGCGCACGGATCTTGGTTGTGTGTGTCCGTTGAGATTTGTGCGGTTCCTTTTATTGTGGGTGCTCGGATATGCTCCAGTATTTTCGCTGGTTTCTCTTCTTTATTTCCGACATCATGATGCCAGAGGCTCCAGTCATGGTGGGCTTGCACGATGTCTCCCCAGGTAAGGCCATTGTCATTCAATCTGTACATGTGTGTGCATGGAGGGGAAGACAAGAGGTCATAGAAATGTGAGTGGCCAATGAAATTCAACACCACACTCCATTCATGCGGGAAGAGATTCTGCTATTTACAAGTGCGCCGTTGTCCAGACACAAAATTCAACAAAGACCCCGTTGACCATTTTGACATCAGCATCAGTTATGTCTGTTCTTTGAGAATCTTTCTACGAATCCATACCAACTTGCGGCTCGTCAAACGGTGAATCGTGGGGGAAGATAAGTCCAGTTCTGTGAGCAGCCATAGCCAAAACGTAGGAAAAATGGCTAGTAACAAGCTGCAGAGGTCTAACAGGTGAGAGCTCACTACTAGAGCTCCACCCGTGGGCCGGCGAGCAAAGCTCGACGGTGACTCAATTGAACCGGGACGAAAACCCCGGAAGCCCAAAAACGGGCTCGCAAGGGCATGCGATGCCTGAGGGTATCTCAGCCTATGTCACTGTCAAAAACAACCTACTTTCTGCCTGCCTACAAGCATAGTTTCAGGTCACATGTAGGTGTGAGTTTGCAAAACCTAAACTATGTCACTTCCTACTTATAGGCACAAACAGGTCCATCGTGAGAGGCTAAGCATGAAAGAAAACCGTCGTCTCTGGCAAGGAGGAAGAGGGCCATGCAAGTAGGATGGAGGCGACCACTTGTGTGGAGTTAGGGATGCACGGGCCGTCATGGTGCGTCGCCTCCAATCCCTGTGCCAGCATGCCCTGCGCAATCATGACCACCCACGAGAAGAAATATGTAAAACGTGAGATTAACATGCCACCTTGGATGGGAGTGCGGCGGGCATGCAGCCAAGATGTTGCAGTTGGAGCAGGAGGGAGAAAGATGGAAAGGCCTTGGTAAGAAAGTCAGCAAGCTGGGCCTGGCCACTGATGGCACAGACAATCACCGTCCCTGCCTCCACTGCCTCTCGAACAAAGTGATATTCGACACTTACATGTTTTGTGCGTGGATGCAACACACCATCATTTGCTGCAATGCGGCGAGCTGCTGAACTGTCATTGTGCACGGGAACAGGAGATGTATAGATGCCCAATTCCTCAAGCAGACGTGCAAGCCAAATCCCCTCACACACTGCTTCACCCAACGCCATGTACTCTGTTTCTGCCACACTTCGTGCCACACATGACTGTTTGGCGCTGCGCCACGACACGACAGTCCCTGACACACGAAACACATATCCACCCCGACTGCGAGCTGCACGATCACGTGCATAATCACTGTTACAGTAGCCATCCAAGACTGGACTTGTGCTAGGGGTGAACACCAGACCAAGCACAGCGGTGTCCAGCACATAATGCAGCAGCTTTGACAGTGCTTTCTGATGTGTGCTGCGTGGGTGCTGGCTGAACTGGGCAAGCACATTGACTGCACATGCAATGTCGGGACGTGTAGTGGAGGCAAGGTAGGAGAGACTGCCAGTGATCTGTCTGTAGAGTGTTCGGTCTGTGTTTGGGCCGTAGTCCGTGATACGTGTGTCAAGCAAGTGTGCGTAGAAATTGGGGTTCATGGGTGTTTGCTGTGGCGATAGGTGTTGTACCAGGTGTTGAAAGAGTTCAGTGAGGTGAGCTAGAAATCGACCTTGGTGGAGTGTCAGGGTCCGTGCTGTGCGGTCACGTGTGATGGTCATGTCCAAGAAGTTTTGTACCTCACCCAGGTCTGTCATTTTGTAGTGAGCCGTGAGCAATGCCTTGGCCTGCCTAATGAGTGGGAGAGATGGGGACAAAATCAGCAAATCATCCACATAGACGAGCAGTGCGAGAGGCAGACCATTGTCCCAGCGGAGGAAAAGTGAGGGATCACATATACTTTGCATGAACCCACCACTCTCCAGCGTGCGATGAATCTCTTTGTTCCAACACCTTGGTGCTTGCTTTAGACCGTACAATGCCTTCAGCAAGAGCCATACCCGTTCTGTTCCGTCCTCAAAGCCTTCAGGCTGTTTTACATACAGTTCTTCTTCAAGTGGTCCGTTCAAAAAGGAATTTTTGACATCCATTTGATGGATGTCCCAGTCCTCACGTGCTGCCACTGCCAGCAAGGCATGACTGGTTCCGTATTTTTCCACAGGTGCATAGGTGTCTGTGAAATCATGACCTGGTATTTGGTGAAAGCCTTTGGCTACAAGCCGTGCCTTATACTTCTCAATCAGGCCCTTGAGATTCCTCTTCAGTTTGAACACCCCATTGACATCAATGGCCTTACGGCCGGCTGGCAAGGGCACCAGCTGATACACCTCATGTTCCAACAGAGCGTTCAGTTCATTCGCCATCGCCTTTTCCCATTCAGAGGCATCGGGGTGCCCCCTTGCCTCAGTAAGGGTCAGGGTCTTAGTTGCACCGTGATCCATGGCTGTGGTGCCGACAGTGTGATAAAACTGTTTGTAGTCAACTCTGGGGATATCGCGCAGAGATTTTCGCACCGGTTCGGGCGATGATGGTTCTGCACTCTTTGTTACAACAGGATGTGTCAGTGGGCTGAGACCTAAAGGTACCTGTGTGGCACTGGACTCTGTGCCAGATCAGTGGATGCAAGCAAGTCCTTTGGCACAGGGGTGGCCGTCGCACTGTTCTGCATTGGTTGAGCCATCCGACCCTCATTTTGCGATGGGTGAGACATCAAGACAGGCACACTCACATAATCTGGGTAGTGCTCGGGCATAAACAGAGAGGGAGCATGACGCAACATATGGAACACCCTATAAGACATGTGTTCCAAAAATGAAGCATCTCGACTTTCAACAAAGCAGTGGTTTGTGGGGTCCCAGAACCGCCATGCTTTCAAAGCATGAGAGACCCCAACAAAGACACACCAACGGCCACGTGGACTCAGTTTATTCTCTCGTTGTGGTGGGGCAAACCAGACACGTGCCAATATACCCCACACCCTGGCTGGTCACAGATCAGCCTTTTCTTCGAACCAACGTTCCCATGGTGTCATCGACTTGGGCAGTGGACCTTGTGGGATACGGTTCCATACCCAGGTGATATACTTCACAGCCTCTTCCCAAAACCAAAAAGACAGGCCCGACTCAGTTAGCAGCGTGCGCAGTGCATCACCGAGTGTTCTGTGCCATCGTTCCTCCACTCCATTTTGTTGTGGAGGGCAGGGTGCTGTGGACTGATGTTCGACTCCTTTGACCTTCAGTTCTACTGTCATTGTACGAAGAAACTCACCACCTCTGTCAGTTTGTAACTGCAGAAGTGAACATCCTGTCTGGCGTTCTGCTAATGGGATCCATTCTGTAATCGCACGCTGGGAATCGGCCTTGGTTTTTATCAGAAAGGCCCAGCAAAACTGACTGTAGTCATCAGTGAGGGTCAAGACATACCGTGAGGCATACTGGACTGATGGTACTGGCATGGGCCCTGTGAGATCAGCGTGTACGAGTTCCAGAGGCCTCGTTGTCACACTCTCTGATTTGGGAAAGGTTTGTCTGTGTGCTTTCTCTTCGTGACACTCAAGACATGTGTTAGGTTTGAGACCGTTAGGAAAATCGCCAGGAAGCAGGTCGTGCCCTGGGGTGTGTTTCAGCAAGTCAGTGACTGTTTCAATGTTGATATGTGCTAGGCGACGGTGTATGAGATCTATATGTGCTGCATCAGTGCTTGTGACAACGTGAACTTGGGGTCGAATCACTTGTGAATGGACAAAGGGGAACAGTGTCAGTTTGTACACCATGTCAGTATGCAACGGCCCATCAGCCAGCAAAGCGCCAGATGCGTCAAAGAGCATGCATCGCTGTTTTTGTGTAAGTGCGGACACATTAGCCTGTTGATCTAACTTTCCCCCAGACAGCAAGTTGACTTTCAGCCGCGGTACATACAAGACGTCGGTCAGCCACAATACCCCGCCCGGTGCCTGGAGAGCCACTGTCCCCACACCCTCAACAGACAAGACCTCCCCGGACCCGGGTTTCACACCCTCAACATCGCACGTGGCATGCAATGTGACAGACAGCTGGCGATGCGGGGACATATGATGCGATGCGGCAGTGTCAAACAGCTACTCATGCATGGGCAATGCGTGTGATGTGGTGGTATGAGTGTGCCCCAACTTCTGACCTGGCGGCTGTGGAATGGCGGTCGGCTCAGATGGGTGCAGCTCCATGGGCACACTCCACCCTGTTCCTGGTGGCAGCTCTAACAGCTGCTGTGGCTCTGTTGTCTCAACGTAGACCCTCTGCGCCCATACTGGTACAGGGGCGGGGTCACTCACGTATGGAGGAATGAAGACAGGTCCCTGATACACTGGTGATGGTGCTGGTGCTGATGGGTACATGCTCGGCTGCAGGTGCGGCGGACCTAACGTGGCCGCCCCGAAAGGTGCCGGTGCACGAGGTCCAGCCGCAGCCTGCATCGTCCATGTAGGGGGATGCTGATGCTGACCAGGATGAAGGTACAGCGCCGGTGACTTGCCCACTATCGGACGTGTCTGCTAAGAAAGGAGTCATGATCCGCTGTAGAGCCGGACATGCACGCCAGTAGTGACTCGGCTGCTTGCAGTAGTTGCAGGTGCGGTTCCCCACTACTTGACCATGCCCTCGTCCTTCGCCGCCTCTGCCTCGGCCTCCTCCACCTCCACGGCCTCCCCAACCTCCTCCACCCGAGTGATGGTGTGGTGGAGGGGGGGTGCCTCCTCCCTGATGCACGAATGCACTCGCAGCTGAACCCTCATCTTCGTGTGCCTCGCCTTTCAAAATATCTTCATAGTTCTGCAACTCTTCGAACACCTCAGCTAGGTTGGTGTTCTCGATTTCGGCAAATTTCAGCTTTCGAAGCAGTCCACGCCGGAAGTCCTTGTACGGTTCTCCAAGATGGAGAAGAACCGGATCCAACCACTCTTGTATGGTGCAGGAGGCACCAAGGCCAAGGATGTGCCGGCGAAGATCCATGGCAACATCCCAGTATTCGACAACCGGTGCACCTGGCTTGGGACGAAGGTTGCGGAGCTTCTTGCACAGGGCGATGACTAGGGCCATCCCCTACTCCTCCTTCCGCGTGGTCAGGTGCTGCCATGCCTCGTGGGGTGTGGGTTCCCCACTGCGTAGATTCTCAGGATCCTCCCCTTTTCCCCCAAAGGGAAAAAGATCGATGGAATGCTGTTTTTCATCAGGGAGTGCGTGTGTCAGGGTATTGAACGCTCTCAGGAGCACCCGCGGGTCAGTGCCCTCGGGCGGTGGAGCCAGGTAGTAATCCTCAAGACCATGCTCCGTCGTCCACGAGAGAAACACATCTTTCCAAGACAGAAAATCACGCACGCCGAGCGGCGGCGGCGTCAGATCCTTCTGGGACAATACCCTAGTTAGGTCATCCCACAACATAGCTGCAGAGGTCGCGCCGGCGGCGGCGCCGGTGCCAGTGATAGCTCCGGCATTCATGCCGGCCCCTCCCGGATTAGATGCAGCTGCGCTCATGCTGCTAGGGAGCATGTGTGAGCTCTGGTGCGCTCTCGTGGCAGTCGCGCGGCTCTACTGTCGCGCGTCATTTGGCCGCCCCTTTTTTTCTTGGCACCGCCTCAATTCCCCACCTTCTCGTCTCCGACTGGGCTCTGATACCATGAGATTCTTCCTACGAATCCATGCCAACTTGCGGCTCGTCAAACGGTGAAGCGTGGGGGAAGATAAGTTCAGTTCTGTGAGCAGCCATAGCCAAAACCTAGGAAAAACGGCTAGTAACAAGCTACAGAGGTCTAACGGGTGAGAGCTCGCTACTAGAGCTCCACCTGTGGGCCGGCGAGCGAAGCTCGCCGGCGACTCAATCGAACCGGGGCGAGAACCCCGGAAGCTAAAAAATGGGCTCGCAAGGGCATGCGATGCCCGAGGGTATCTCAGCCTATGACACTGTCAAAAACAACCTACTTTCTGCCTGCCCACAAGCATAGTTTCAGGTCACATGTAGGTGTGAGTTTGCAAAACCTAAACTATATCACTTCCTACTTAGAGGCACAAACAGGTGCATTGTGAGAGGCTAAGCATGAAGAAAACCGTCGTCTCTGGCAAGGAGGGAGAGGGACATGCAAGCAGGACGGAGGCAACCACTTGTGCGAAGTGAGGGAAGCACGGGCCGTCATGGTGTGTCGCCTCTAATCCCTTCGCCAGCATGCCCTGCGCACTCACGACCACCCACGAGACGAAATGTGTACAACGTAAGATTAACATTCTTATTTTTTAAGCTTGCTTGGCTAACTTGATGCTGGCATGAGTCTCATCTTGGTTCATACCCGGGATCGGTATGCTGATGCACAATGGGTAGGTGAGAGAAACAAGGTTGGAGAGGCCCCAAAAAGCTGCTGCAGGGTAGGGATCAAGCCTCGAGCTAGAGCGAGCTCGCTGCTCGCTCAGTCGTAGGTCCCTCTCCCAACGAGCAATAACTCTGTTCCATTTGACGCACGTCTCTTGGTGAGTGAAATTGACGCACATGGGTTCTCCATGCCATGGATTTCTACCCCTACTGTGGTTCTTCAGATTGTCTTCCCACGTCATGCCTCTCACTACATCTAGCTAGCTAAGACCTACTCGTATCAGAGCAGTAGGGAGAGAGTAATTCACGTTCAAACTTGAACGCGAGGTCTTGTTCGTGGGTGAAGTGGCCAGCGTCGCTGTCGTTTTCACCAGCATCCCACATAAACAGCAGTAGTGGCTAGGAACCCTGCTCTAGCCACCGCACTCAGCCATCGCAGTCCACACTTGCAGCCCCGCAAGTGCCGACATTGCTTAACCAGCGGGTTTCATCATACCCACGTGACCCACGCTGCAGTTGCAGCCAATGCTGCCAGAAAATTCAGCTGCCTTCTTCAGCCACCGCCGCCGTTGTCCTTGTGCAATGCAGCAACTGCAGCAGCAGCTATAGTAGCAGCCTTGGCATCCTCTTCTGCCATGACAGCAGCAACACTCACAGCTGCCTTTTCGGTAGCAACAACTGTAGCAACAGAACTGCAGCAGCAGTCACATTAGCTACAATAGATAAGGGTGCACACCGGATCAGATCCGCGAATCTGAGGATTGATCCGGCCCCGATAGTATGGATCGTAGCATGGATCCGGATCCACGGATCTGAGTCCAGATCCGTGGATGCACTAGGATCTGCGGATCTTGTCGGATCCCCATGGATCCTGAGGAGGTTGACAAAGCAAGTTTGATGAAAACAAAGAATAGCTCCAGAAACATTGCAAAGGGGAATTTTGATCTCATTGCACATAATGTGATTC
>SZWC01002238.1:8959-21044 GCA_023375785.1 Penium margaritaceum
ACGCACGCACGCACGCACGCACGCACGCACGCACGCACGCACGCACACACACACACACACACACACACACACACACACACACACACACACACACACACACACACACACACGTGTGTGTGTGCACGCAAGCACGCACATACGCATGCACCCCTCCTCCCACTCACATACGGATCCAGTCATCTATGCATCGATCCTACCACCCACCCACCGACCCATCCACCTGCACTTACACACAGGGAGGTGCTACAGTGAGAGGACATATGCTCAAGAAATCACACAAGTAATCACACTTTTTCCATGATGAAGCGGTCATCGCTGATGCCTTCTCCCTTGGGGCCAAGGCTGCCAGATCCATGGCTGGACGTGGTGTCAAACAGGTCTTGCGGAGGTGTTGAGGTTGTTCATGTTCACATCCACCTCATAAAGCTTATGGCTATATGCAAGCACCCGTTCTTGATTTCAAACCAGTCATTGCGGATGGTTTTCATCCTTGCATTGGAATTGTACTGGCAAGTAGAACAAGGTGCCATTTCTTCACTAGCATATGAAATGACGGTGGTCTGGAAACGTCAAGAGAACATGGTGAAGACAAAAGGAAACAAGCAACTCAAGGGCAGTCCAAGATTCATGGAGAGACATATGTTGGACAATTGTGTGGCAACGTTATCGTGGGCATGTTCTGAATTATATCACACTTCAGGGGTAACATAAATGATTCAAGAAATAGGATTGGATTGATATTATTTTTTTCTGAGAATTGTAGAACTGGTTGTTGTCTGAAATATTAAAGGGAAGGGTTGTCCCCAGGAATCATGTCCAAAACAAGACTGAGTAGGGCATGTTGAGTTGGACTAAAGAAAACAGTAGTTTTTCTATGGGATACCTATTCTGGTTCATGCGCCATGCCATCTGCAGTTGCAATCTGTGCATGAGGTGGACAAGAAATGTGATGCCATTGGAGCTACGGCAAGGTGAGAGGGATTATTTATTTTCTAACAATTGTGAGTTTCAAAGTGGATAGTGGGATTGAGCCACGTGGAGTGATGCTCGACTTTGATGTAGGATGACAAGCAGCTGTTAGTGAGGCCGACCCTGACCGGACAAGGTAGAAGGATCGACACTCATACAAATGTGTGATATTTCATGCTTGGGTATGGGGCCCACGGTGCATTCAATTCAAACCTTGTTGCACAGCATAGTGGTTCACATGGCAAAACATCCAGCTGTGTGGGAACCATTACTAAGATTAATGTGCTCAATTTCAGATGCAAACAGCAAAATGGTGAACAAAGAGTTCAATTCTACTTTGTAACATGACATTTTTTGGCATTCAGAAACTTGTACAAAAAGAGCTTGGGCGGCTAAATTGTATTTGGTTCAAAGAAACATGCCAACTGACATCCTAGAGACATTGCCGTTCCCAATCAAAGTCTTTGTTTCTTGGCTAGATGTGAGAGGAATTTAAAGGTCAAAGCTAAATTTGGATGAGGAGCCTTGAAACCCTTTCAATCAATGTTGCCCAACGAACAATTGTGTGTTAAGGACTTAATCTTGCATTGCTGTGAAAGGACAATCTTTCAATGTTCGGTCGTCATGAAGTTCATGTGCTTCATGTGGTCAGGTGCACATTCCCATCTTTCGATATGGACGTAGTGCCTCATAATATCCAAGGGCCAGCTTTCTCTTGTCACAGATTCTCAGATTGTGAATAAGAGACGCCACTTTTTATGTCATGACATGCCAACATGCATCATCTCAAGCTAAAAATCAGAGTGGCAATGACATTGGGATCTCATGGATTTTGGTTTGAAAACTAACTCTTTGAGGCTGAAGTGTGTGAACTAAATATCTGGAAAATTTTGACAAACCCCCTATCAATTCAGTAGATGAAAAACCTCGTATCAATTTGGGGAAATTCTACACCGATTGATTGCCCATATTCACAGCCCTTAAAATTGTAAAAAAAGGTCTTAATATCGCAAAGTTTGATGAGAGATAAAAAGAAGACCAACCAGCGATACTGCTACAAGTACAATCGAGGGGTTGTAAACGCCCTGAAATGGTACCAGCACTACTGGATGGAGGAGCTCCTCAAGGTTTCATATGTAAGGAGATAGTTCGGAGGCTGGGCTTTCAAACTCAGCCATGGTTGTTTGAAGGAAAAAAATCACCAAACCATTGTAAATCCACAAAATCTATGATCCACTCTGGCTGCAAATTGGAGAATTGCATTACATAACGGAGAACTTGCCTAATGAGTGACCGCTATTGGATGAGATTTCCAATAATAATAATGGCACAATCCGCAAGTAGAATGGAGAAGTGGCATAGTTTACGTCATCATTGATGGCAGAAAGCAATACCGGCATCTTATCGAGTGATCCACGGCATGGCGATGGCTACGTGAAGAGAGGAGGAAGCCGTAGGAGAAGTTGCACCAGCCACAACTAAGTGCACATAGCAGATATCTCTTGACGTTGCCGAGCGGTAACTCCGACCGAAGACTCAAGCGTGTCTAGTCCAAATGGAACCAAGGGAAGCTAGCATTTTACAGAAACAAAAGCAACACTACTAGTCTTGTCGACCTGGGCACAACAGAAGACCGTTCCAGAGGAGTTTACACTGATCTTCGACAAGTCAGAAGAGTTTTTTTTTTTTTTTCCAATAAACTACTGCAAAAGCTACCTCCGCAACAAAGCATCAATCACCAAATATACATAAAGACATGCAATGCACCAATGGTCAAGGGGACCTAACGGATGAGAGATCATGACCTGACCAAGCAGAAAATGATTTAGGCGACATTGATTAAGGGTTCATTACGCCATCCACATAACGATATAAGGCATTTGTTCTTTTTTTCAGAAATAAAACCAGAGAGATGCAGATTTCATGGACAATAGCATGCTAAATGAAATCATCATCAAGAATCTCTACCCCCTTCCACGAAGTAGATGAGCTTTTTGACCAAATATGAGGAGAAAAAAATTCCACCAAAATCGACATACGGAGCAATCATCATCAAACATACGTATCTGACAAGGACATTGGGAGGAAAATATTTTTTCCAGGTACGGGCACTTTGATCTCACGCTTATGCTTTTTTGACTTACAAACATCGCGGCAACCTTTCTGGTGGCCATGAAGAACATTTTTTTACTTCGTCCTCATACAACTTGATGACATCGTGATATACAGTCACATACCAGAGGAGTATGGTGAACATCTCAGAAAAGTTGTCAAGATTTTACAAAGGAAGAAATTCCACAAAAAACTCTCGAAGTGCATATTTGGAGGCCATTCGATCGAGCTTACTGGCCACCCTATCTGCACTGGATGGATCACAATGGACCCAAAGCAAAGTGGAGGCAGTTGCGGATTGGTCTGAGCCATCAAAATTTTGAGATGTCCAGGTATTCTTGGGGGTCTGCAACTACTACCATCACTTTATAAAAGACTTGGTTCGGGTGTAATCACTGATTGAAGTTGGAGAAATAGCAAACGATAAGTGTTCAACTCTAAAAAAAACCCTGTGTCCTTGATGCTAGCCTTACAATTGGCGGATCTAAAGGTGGACTATATCATGGCCATCAATGCATCAATTGAGCCACCAGAGCCGTTCTCCTCCAAGAAAACGGAAGTGTAGAACAATCAGTCGTGTATATGTCAAGAAAACTGTGCAGGAAAAAGCTGAACAACGCAGTGTAGTAAAAACAAATGTTGGTGGTGGTGCACAAATTCACCACCACCAATTTTTTTTTATGCTGATGATGTGTTTCCCACATTAATCTCCACACCCTGAAATACCTGAAGACTCGGCCAAATGTGAACCATTGACAAAATAAAAGACCTTCCTAGATTCAAAATTCAACAATGACATCAGGTACCGGCCTAGAAAGACAAACCCAAAATACTTCCTTGGAAGCGTGCTACACATAATCTCCCCAAAAAAATGCACTCAGGGTACAGTGTATCTCCTTGGGGCAGGAGTTTCACTTTGGGGGCAGAGTCACACGTTGCCAATGCATTCGATGTCATAGACGGAGTTTTTCTGGTGCAAACTGTAGAACTCTGCCTGCGATGTGATGTATGTACTATCACAAATCCATCTATTGAGAGGTTTATGAGTTTCTATTGGGTCTGCAAGAAATTTGAGTTGAGGGTTGGAAAATGACCCTTGTGATAAAAAGGGAACATGCTGACCCCGTTCATTTATAAACCCTAAACCTGCAGGTGTAATGAGGGGGGGTTGTATTAGGTTTGCACTTTGAAAGAAGGATTTGAAAAACGTTCACAAACTCGGCACTCACCAAGATCATAAACAAACTCAGCACGTTCGGAAACTGGCTTCGCTGATGTCAGCCTACAACATTTTGCAAATTCTTTTGAAGACCTTGATCTGACATCAGCAAGGCTGATGTCAGAATCTGTTGACTTCATCCTCAATTTCGGAGAGTGCCAAAATCAAGGATGAAGTTGGGAGGACACTTCCAAAGGGGCCATTCCCACTGGCACACTTGACCTCAAGTTTACTCTTTTACATGATTGACCATAAATGGGATGTCTACCTTGGGTTACAGTCAAGAGGGAGCTTTCATCTTCAGCATCCAAATCCATTGAGCTACTAGCTCAAAGACATTGCCGATTGGCCGGCATTTGATCACTCCGCTTAACTTCGATCTTATTCTCTCATTCTAAATTTCCACATTAACAAATGTCGTCCATAATTCAAGGGATCCAGTGCCCTTGTGAAGTTGAGGCTATTCTTTCAGGATGAGATGCCACTGTAATGGCTGTAAAAACTTTTCAACTATAGAACCAAACTCTAGGCCGTCATAATTGTCATCCAACGAGGGCGTGTGAATGGTCGCATGAACCATTTTGGCTGAAACACACCACGCCAAGAATGGACATGGTCATCATTGGGCACAGATGTAGAGCATGCATCCCAATCCTAGTCATCACATGTCACAGCTCCATGTGGAAACAAGACCACAGAACCCCTTTTGAGTACCGCAGGAGTGAAATGGAACCCACAATGGAACTTCCATTGCGGATCACCTCCCACCTAAAATTTGGCAAAGAGACATTTTCCATGCTAGAGTGAAACTAGACTCTAGTCTATATGTATTCTCCCAACTCTTTAGCTCCTCGAAATTTTAGCATCAAGCCCACAAAGTGAACGGTAAAATTTTTAAGACCATTTCAACCCTAAGAATGGTTTGCAAACTTTAATCCCCCCTCTTAAAACCGTCCTGTTTTGTCCTCTCTAGAGGGGAGTTGATCATCGCATAATTCATTGTGTAAAATCATGCAAAGCAAACCTTAGACATAACAACAAGTTTGTAAAATCTCTTCATCCACAGGACTCTTATTTCATGTTCACGCAGGAGAAACCAATTTTTACATGGTTCATTTGATCTTTGGCCATTCTTGTCCAAAATTTTGTGTCAAACACATGACTTCCCGGCTCTTGCTATGATGTGACAGTAGTATGGGATTACAGACGTTAGTCCTCCCCATTGCAACCACATATTCATGACCACACGGCCCTAAGACTGTGTCCGAATCCCAACCATGTCACATTTGGTTTGGAAACCTATGAGATTTTCAAAATATTGTTGAGAACCAATCGTGGAAAAGGCTATCACCCTTTTTCACTGAAATGGAATGTTCACAGACCAGTGGATGAGTTCATGTCAGCGACATCGGTTCAAGTACTTTTTTCTATCAATGTTCATGACATGTTCACTTGTTGAGTGATTACAAAATGAAGGTTCCATCCTCACATTTCATTCATGTTCAACATTTGGTTGATCATGTCATTTGATAATGGGTGCATTTTTTCATCGTCAACCACCACACTAGAGTATCTCAAGTCTGAGACGAAACATAGAAGTGCCCTTGCTCCTCATTGACAGATTAACTATCCCACTCGGAGGCCATCCTGTGGGAAACTAAAACTATTTCACTTTGAATGTAGATGCTGATATAAACTCGTAGGTATTTTTAGTGTTGGTACTGGTTGAGTACCATGATTTGTACAAAGCACCAATTGGGTTTGACAATACCTATGCAAGCATCCAACATACATTTATCACGGTTGCTTCTGCCAGATATGCTCCGATGACTGCATCGGCCATACTATCGCATACGGTTGTTTCGATGGCCATGGGTGCATGTAAATGTACGTTCAACATCGTCAAATCTCAAAAGCATATTATTTTCTCTTCCAAGAATGGCTAGGGCCTTGTAAGTATCCACCCAAGTACAAGTCTCCTAATTTGATTTGTCTGGCTAAGATCAAGGTGAGGGCATTTAAACTATGCGCATGTATCATTTCATGGTATGGTTTGAGACGTGGATCGACCACATGCTTCATTGTTTAGCTGTCGCATTTTTCTTGAGGGTTATAGGGCGATGGAAAATAGTGTGCAACGTTTGTAGCAATAACATACACATACCAAGTGGCATGTTTGGTTTTATGATGTTGCCATTATGGTTCCCTTCAATCAACTAGCATCTTCAGTTATCATCTAATTTCACAACACTCGTGTAATCGCCAGACCTTAAAACTTGCTACATACTTTGATGCCGTGGTCTAGGCACACAAAAAAAGTGGCCAAGTTTTACACAATGGTAAAATGAAACAGCTACCAAGTTCATTCGGCCACAATACCAGTTGCACATAAAACTGTTTACACCATTCATGTGTTCATGTTCATCCCCTTGTCAAAATGATTTATTCATCTTGTCATTGTTGAAGTCTTTAAGAATATTCTAGAGTTTCCCTGTTGTTTCATTGGTATTCCAAGTAGTGCAGTTGACACATTTTCATGTACAACCACTCCTATGGTAATATACATTCATGAGTGAGATGGGATGTAACCCCTCAAGCCATTGTCAAATGTAGAAATGAAGATACAAAATATGCATGTACATCTACACTTGTATTTTCATTCTATGAACAGTGCAATCGGCACTCACATGAGTGATGCAACTGGCTCTTGTGTCCATAATGCTCTCAACATTTGCGCGCACAGTCACTTACGGTTTCGGTGCAATTATCGCCCTTCTTAATCGTGTGATTGACAATCGTTTCACTTGTATATTCTACCCCCACTTCACCTGTACGGTTGTCAATTGAAACGCACAAGAAGAAGGGTGTTGTTGACATTGGTTTGCCGTGAAATTGGCACCCATATCAATATGCATTTTGCACTTGCATGATAATGGTATCCAAGAACATGTTAAGGATTGCTTTTGGCAAGTGCACACCTAATGCATCTCTCATCCATGGCTATGTGACATCATCACTTCTCTCAATGATGCTTCTTGTGACCGCAAAAATTGTACATCTAGTTCTTGCATCAGTGGTTTAATTGATGCTTCTTTTCGTTGTGCAATGAACTAGTTAGTGGTGTAATCAACACCGGAGTTCTTAGAGAAATTGACATTGCACGAGTATAATAGGAACTTGTAGAAGTAGTACATTTGGCACCCGCAAAGATAATGCAATTAAGTGCTGCAATGATTGGTGCAGTATTGCAAGTGGCACTTGTTTTTTTTATTCTATAGGCACGGGTCACTTTATGTAGTTGACCCCATTCAAATGGTTCATTCGACAAATCTGATATATAGACCCCAAAACTTGAGCAACTACCTCAGAACTTGAGGTTACCTACAGACCGTTGCACTCATAGTGCTAAACTCCTTGTCTTGCGACCCTTTTTATGTGTGAACAAAGGAAAAATGAATTGGTTGAAAACCTTCCAAGTCTTTTCATGAGAGACTCCAAGCCTTGAATCTGCTTTAATTTTGGCAAGATGGGTGCTAAATTCTGCGTTGAGGCCTGTTTTTGGATAAATTCCATTCACGAAGTAGAAAACTTTCAGTTTTCCTTTTTTTGTGATTTTGTAGAATTTATAAAATGAAAATAGAACACCTTATCTGTGTAGAGATCAATTGGATCTTTTTACCACTTTTATGGTCAATTATGGGATAAATGAAAATAATTTTTTGCATTGGCCAGGGTCATGCACCCCAAATGAAAAGTTCACCTTGGCCATTGTAGGATCCAATCTCAGAACCTTTCACCTGTGCATTGATTTCTCCCCACTGAGCCATGCCAGTCTGCAACTATATCGCAGTCGTAAAGACTCAATCACCCACACTAAGCTCCAACGTCCTCAATAGCTAGTGGAGGCTGATGTGAAGCAACAGGATTCTCCTCTGCCACCTAGAACCCCGAGCAAGAGGGGGTGGGACCCGTCCCGTCCTCTCTTCTTGGCTATCAGCACAATGGAGAGGGAAAGAGGGACAGGTCCTCCCCCCTCCTATGCTCACAGTGCTTGGGAGGAGAGGGAAAGAGGGAGCAGCACCCCCTTCCCCATCCCTTGCATTGTTGGTGTGTGAGAGGAAAGGGAGAGGGGGAGCAGCAGTCCATGTTGATCCTTCATGATTTCATAATGTGAGAGGAGAAAGAGATGGGCAGCAATACCCCCTCCACCCTCAGATGCACTGATGGCATGTGAGGGGAGAGGAAGAGGGGGAGCAGCACCTCCTCCTCCGTCTCCTATGCCATTAGTGCATGAGAGGAGAGGGAGAGTGGGAGCAATACCATTTCTCCATCTCTAGTGCCATGGGTTTCTAAGAGGCAAAGGAGAGGGACATACGATCCATGCTCCTTCTCTAGCAGCGTCGGCGTCTGAGAGAAAGTGATTGGGGCATACGGACTGCCCTCCCATTCTGGTACCATCGGCACCTGAGAAGCAAGGGAGAGGGGTGTGCTGCTCCCTCCCTCTCTCTCTGGCGCTATGGGCGCCTGAGAGGAGAGGGAGAGAAGCGTAGGTCCCACCCTCCCTACGTGGAACCAGAGGCACCTAAGATGAGGGAGAGAGTGAGAGCTAGGCTCCCTCTCCTTCTCCTAAGGTCTCTGTTCTCAAGAGAGCGAGGGGGTGAGGGGGTGGTGTTGGACAAATGATTGACCCATCAACCTGTCTTCATTAGGTTTCACTTCTCGAAGAGCATTCGTTTATGGCTGGGAAGCTTGGTCCGCTTCTTCTTCTTTTCTTTCCTTTGCTCACTCTCTCCTGCGCCCAGGCTAGTCAGCCCTGCACTCCAGCTTGGGTCATAGTCGAGAGCGCGATTTTTGCTCAAGCTTCCGACTCCATTGAGCAACTAGCTCAAAGAAACTACCAATTGGGTGGTGTTTGATTATTCCACCACTTTTTATCTTTCGTTGTAAACTTCCATAATAAAAAATGCTGTCCATAGATCAAGGAAAGCAATAAACACATGACATTGATACTATTTTCTACAAGAGTGCTGGATTTGATGCCTTTCTAACAGCCCTAGCCATTTTGTGACTAGCCGTAGAACCAAAACGTAGGCCCTCATAATACTCGACCTAGGAGGGCACATGAAGGATCACCTCGACCATTTTGGCTGAGACGCATCCTGCCAAGAATAGACGGGGTCATCACAGGGCATGCATCCTAATCCGAAACATAACGCATGGTAATTCCACGTCCAATTTTGACCCTAGAGTCCTTTATCAGTGGAGGGTGCGACAGATTTTCCATCATGGTATTCATTTTACCTCCAATCGAGCCAACAGATGTTTTCCGGACTATAATGAACTAGACTCTAGCTTACACTTGTACTGCCAAACATTTTGGTTCCCCAAAACTTGATCCTCAAGTCCCTGAAGTGAAATATATATATATATATATATATACACACACACACATATATATATATATATATATATATATATATATATATATAAAGACCAATCTGAAAGTCAAATTGGTCCTTATACTACCAATGTTCCACATCAACTACCTCAAACTCTACCGGGATTCCAATAAGCACTTCCGTAGCATAGATGTACCCCTGCTATCTCCAGCCGAAGTAAACGAGGGCAAGGAGCTTGTGATTGAAGTTTTTTGGGACACTGTCGGAAAGGAAAAGTGATGGAAAGTCTAATCAAGTGGCAGGGCTACGACAACTTGCACATCGGCTGAGAGCCCCAGGACAATCTATGGGACGTCAATCACCAGATTGACGACTAGTTTAGCTAAAATTGACCTATGTCTTGCAATATGTTGGGATATCGCAGCTCAAAGGGAGGAAAGTGTTATCTCTCTCATTTACACAAGTCCTTAAACTCAATGCATGGGCATTTTTTTCCTTATGTTTATGGCCCTTTGACTTCCGGATTGCTACACCAACATGCCGAGGGAATTTTGGCCTCCTGACCGGACCTTTAGTGTTCTGTTCCAGAAGAATCTGATTGATCCGACCACTTCCCAGAAGTGTTAGCAGAACTATTGCAATTTGTATTGACATTTCAACACTGTTCATTAGACTTCTCGATGGCGTTGGACTTTGAATGTCACGCCTCGATATTCTCGACCCCCTCCTCAAAGACTCAGAAGAAGTTCTCGAAGCACCTCTCACAACGTGGCGTTGCACGTGTTGCTTGACTGAGCGCCAAAAACCCCAAATATGTATCATTATTGTTTTTGCTGTTGTATATATGCACTTGACAGCTTGAACACTTGTCATCAAAGTACAATTACTGTAAACTACAAAACATCCAACTTCCCCCATCCCTCAAAGTGCCTTGTACTCTGCACCTTCTGCATGTAAACCGTCCACGTTCAACTCAGCGTAATAACAACATCAACATGACCATTGTGAGAGTTATTTTGGATTTTTTTTTTTTTGTTTCTATGATGCAATAATAGATGAAACTTTACTTCTCTATGAATTTTGGAAATTGGATCTTTACTAGAAAATTTCTGGACATATCTCTTTAAAGCGCAAACCCTCCTTCGAATGGCGCCATGTTCGATCTCTAATGAAATATTGAAAACATCCACCAGAGATAATGGGATAGGAGTGTAAGGAAGTATTCTGATTTGGGTTGGATTGTGAAATATTTCTCTAAAGTTATGTCTCTGAAGTACACGAGTCCCTAGATCCCGCTACTAGGTATTTCTGTCATTCCATTCATGGCCCACCACACGTCAACCTCCGGGTTTTTATGCTATTCAGCCGAGGGAATTTTGGCCAACTGTCCCGAGCTCCGGTGTTTACTTCCATAAGTTTCTGACAACTTTGACCACCATCCAGAAAGGACGACAGAATTGTCACAAACTTTATCTATATTTGGATATTATTCAGTCAACTTCTTGACGTGGCTAGACTTCTGTAAAGACACGCCTTGATATTCTCGAAGCCTACCAACTTCTTGGCAGGGCTTCTAAAGGAAGCCACCCACGGTGCAGCCTCGCATGCGTTGCTTGCTCCGAACACCGAAGACCCGACATGCGCCATTCTCATTCACGGCATTATGTATATGTGTTCAGCTCACTTGATTGAAGTAAAGCTTGATTCTTAATACAAGTTATCCATTTTTCCCAAATCATTTAATCTTCTTTTATCCCACACCTCGTCCCTATGAACCACCTACATTCTGCTTCGCGTAACGTTTGGTATAAGAGCACAACGACTCTTGATTAGTAATCAATGCATTAACTACCTCGAGGCAACCTTGCACAAGTCCTCAGAGCATTTCCACCGTTCAGGAGATTGCAAACCTCACAGCAACAATGGTGAATAGAGCAAGGATAACTGGTGACGAGCAGTAGTCCCAGGCAAGTACTCTGTGTTGAACTGGACACAGTGAGGGGGTGAGAGAGACGATGGAGGAGAGAGTGGGCGGTGAGGGTCGGATGGGATCAGGAGTTAGCCGCGGGGCCAACTGTCCCTCTCAAATGCTGTGAGGGGAGCGCGAGCTCTCGAGAGTTGTGAGGGGAGAGCTCTCAAGGGCTGTGAGGGGGATCGAGGCACAAGACTTAGTCGCAAAAGGTGGATAGAGGCAGATAACGAAGAGTTTTCTTAGAACAGAATGAGTGGAACGGGAGCGAGGACCGACCCCTACCGGGTCGGCCTCGCCTAGCAGGTGACGTCAGCCCACTCGAGCATGTCGCGTGGTGCAACATGCTCGAGTAAGGGCATCTAGATGCCCATGCAAGCGGCGAGAGGGAGGCTTTCGCTCCCTCTCGCGGGGGGG
>SZWC01002238.1:31200-56038 GCA_023375785.1 Penium margaritaceum
GGAGAGAGGAGAGGAAGGAGAAGGTAGCAGAACGAAAGGCCGGGACGAAACCCAGCGGGGGGGGTCCTAGTGCGCAAAACAACAGGGCCACAAGGCCTAGAAGGGCCAATAGGCCTCTTGGGGGCAGACGGCCCCGGGCTCAACGAGCCAGACAGAAAAGCAAACAGCGGGGAGGGGGGGGGCGGCCACAGGCCACAGGCACGTGAGCCAGAGTTCAGAGAACAGAGTCTCAGAGTTTTAGAGGGAGAGCTAAGCGGCCTAGAGCCGGAGGGCCAGAGCCACAGCTATTGGAGCCTAGACAGCCTAGGATTACTAAGGCCTAGCAACGGAGAAGCGGAGTTGAGGCCCGGCGGCCAGAGGAGCCGAGAAGCGGAGTCGAGGCCTGGCGGTCAAAGGAGAGAGACGGAGACCGGGGCTGGGCACCAGAGGCAAGGAACAGGCAAGCCAGATCCAGAGGGACGGTGGGGAGCGAACCTGCACGAGAGATAAAAGAAAACGACGGAGGGAGTGAGAGAACAGAAAAAAGGAGCAACAGGAGGGAAAATAGGGAATGAGGGAAAGAAACGACCAGAGACGGGGGGAGGGAGCACAAAGTGGAGCAAAACGGGGGGGGGGGGGGTTGGAACGACGAAAGAGCCCCGAGAGGGGCGGACCTGATGGAGAAGGATGCGGCCGACCACAGCAGCACCGGGACGAGAGGGCCCGCAGGGGCGGGATGACGGCGAGCAGCTGCGGAAGCGGGAGGAAGCCACAGGCCCGTTCACAGGCTTGATGCCATGTTGAACTGGACACAGTGAGGGGGTGAGAGAGACGATGGAGGAGAGAGTGGGCGGTGAGGGTCGGATGGGGTTGGGAGTTAGCCGCGGGGCCAACTGTCCCTCTCAAATGCTGTGAGAGGAGCGCGAGCTCTCGAGAGTTGTGAGGGGAGAGCTCTCGAGGGCTATGAAGGGGATCGAGGCACAAGACTTAGTCGCAAAAGGTGGATAGAGGCAGATAACGAAGAGTTTTCTTAGAACAGAATGAGTGGAACGGGAGCGAGGACCGACCCCTACCGGGTCGGCCTCGCCTAGCAGGTGACGTCAGCCCACTCGAGCATGTCGCGTGGTGCAACATGCTCGAGTAAGGGCATCTAGATGCCCATGCAAGCGGCGAGAGGGAGGCTTTCGCTCCCTCTCGCGGGGGGGCGAAAGGCCCCCTCCTTTGGCGCGAGTGCACCACCAGGTTAGTGCGCAGGTGAGAGGACGTGCGCTGGCCCCCAACAGCTAGAATTACGAGGGACACAGACGCAAGAGTCAAGTGGTAAGGCAAACCCGGCTAGNGAACAGAATGAGTGGAACGGGAGCGAGGACCGACCCCTACCGGGTCGGCCTCGCCTAGCAGGTGACGTCAGCCCACTCGAGCATGTCGCGTGGTGCAACATGCTCGAGTAAGGGCATCTAGATGCCCATGCAAGCGGCGAGAGGGAGGCTTTCGCTCCCTCTCGCGGGGGGGCGAAAGGCCCCCTCCTTTGGCGCGAGTGCACCACCAGGTTAGTGCGCAGGTGAGAGGACGTGCGCTGGCCCCCAACAGCTAGAATTACGAGGGAAACAGACGCAAGTGTCAAGTGGTAAGGCAAACCCGGCTAGGTCTAAGCTAGACGTTCTAGCACAAGTAGCAACAAGCGTTTGCTACTTTAACACTCTGGCTTTGGAGGATCAACAGTGTGCAAACACCGAAGCACTCCAGGTAAACCAGACAATAGCGGCAACCTTTGCGACAAATGGTGCAACTCCGAAAAACCCAACGGCCAACCCGGTGATGGATCCCCCAGGATCGGCTAATCCTTTGCCTCCACTGCGGCTCGAGATGATACCTGGCACGATGGGAAGCACTAGCCGACAAGAACAAATTAACAAATACCTGTACCACCAGATGTATGAACTCGAGAGCCTCAACACCCACCTGCTCCAACAGCTCAACATGGAAATGGAGGAGCTTCATATGTCCTGCATACGCGCGGTAGTACTCACCGAGTGAAATTTACAACTCTTGGGTGAACCCCAGATTCGACCGGCACTCCACGAGACCTGCGTTCAGGATGTGGCTGACAAGTTTGGAGGTATACTTCACCTCTGCTGGGGTCAGTAATGACAAGACAAAAGTGAGACCTCGTGGCCTCACTTTTGCGTGGCACAGAATTGAGTTGATGGTCCGATCTGAAGACCATCCAACGATAGCAGGAGACCGGAGGAGCCAAATCAACGGCTCACGTGACCCCTCTCACAATGTCGACCGTAGGCGTACTACCTCTTGAGCAGATCGATCCAACGTCACACGACTCTCTCATGGCACGATGAACATGGAGTGACTTTGCACGTGTTAACCTTTCTTGCTTCGAAAAGTTGAACGAGAAGTCTGACGCACGGTACAGACTCCAACGTCTGCATCAGCAGTCCATGGTGGTGGATTTCACAAGGCCTTTCTTTGAAACCATCACTGGCAGTGACCTCACCGCAAAAGAACTATATTTTTACAACAAAAATTGCCTCAATTGTGATATTTAACGAGCAATCAACATATTTGGCGTCCAACATGACCTTTCACAAATGATCACAACAGTTGATTGCATCAGCAACGCCTACTACAATGCTTGAATTTAGATTTTCAATCGCTGGCAACCCCAAAACCACAATTCATACAGTGGTGGAGGAAAGCCGCAGTTGACAAAAACCTCATCTCTGATAGAGATTGATGCATTCGATCAATGTGATCAACGATTCTGCTGGACTTGCGGGAAGCCGGATCATATATTGTGCGACTGTCAGAAAGAACATCAGCAAACCAAAAAGGGGGGGACGTCGTAGAAGAAGAGTGAGCAGTCGAGAAAAAGCAAAGGGCAGAAGTAGACAGCAAGGCTCCTAGCCAGTTGGAAAAATCGGCACCCCGATCGCCCATCTAAGCGGCCCCCATCACTGCAAATGGGGGTTCGTGAGATCACAAAGTTCGACAAGGGTTACAAGGACGACCAACCAGAGATATTGCTACAGGTACAATCAAGAGGTTGGCTAAATCTAAAGAATGGTTCTAAGGTTACTCGATGAAGGAGCTTTTCACAGCTTTGTAAGCAACGAAATGGTTAAGAAACTCGATTTTCTGACCAAACCAGGAGTGTTCAAAAGGAAAACCATCAACGGACGATTGCAGATTCATCGACTTTGCGATATACTCTGACTGTACATCAGGGATCCATACAACGTCATTTTATGGATAAATTGTCCAATGAACAAGCACAAATAATCATCGGGCAATGTTCCCTGTACGGGCATATTGTACAAGTGGACTGGAGCAGCGGATCGGTCTCTGTCAGAATCGCTAGCAGAAAATGACACCTACCTCTGGTCGAGCAACCCATGACACAACGGTGCATATTGGCAGCAGTAGGGGTGGAAGCAGTAGAGGGATTTGTGGCAACCACAAAACACCAACCGATATCTCTAGATGTGGCCAAGTGGTACCTGAAATGTAGAGCTCAAGCCTGGTAGTCCATGTGGAAGCAGAGGAAGCGGAATTGATTCTAGCTGCCGAGGCAACGACGATGACCTCGACATCGGAGAACTTGGCAACAATACTGGAGGATTTCGCGACGCTCATCGCGGAAATCAAAGGGGTTTTCTTCGTTGTCCTATCCCGAGAGCTAGATGGACAGCAGACTGCTGGTGAGGGGAACGTATTGGATGAGCAACCATGAGCTGAATGAACTAAAAAAGTAGGTATACAAGATGTTCGATCAGGGGTTCATCAGACCTTCCACGTAACCATACGTGGCACCCGTACTTTTTGTGAAAAATAAAACAGGATAGATGCAGATGTGCATGGACTACCGAATGCTGAACGAAATCACCATAACAAACCACCACCCTCTTCCCTGAGCAGAAGAGGTTTTAGACCAACTCCGTGGGGCCCGATTTTTTTCTTCTTCAAAATTGACATACGCAACGCCTATCATTAGACTCACGTATCTGATAAGAACATCAAGAAAGCAGCATCCAGCACCAGATACAAGCACGACAAGTTCATGGTTATTCTATTTGGGCTCACAAACATTCCGGCCAAATTTATGGCAACAATTAACAGCATATCTCACCCGTCCCTCGACGAACTTATCATTGTATACCTTGACAAAATCCTGGTGTACAGTCGCACCCCGGAGGAGCATAATGGACATCATTGAAAAGTTCTGAAATATTACGAAGAGAGAATTTTTTAAAAAGCTCTCAAAGTATTAATTTTTTGCTGTTTAATTGAGTTTTTTGACCACATCATCGAGGAAAAATAAATCACCATGGACCCAGAAAGGTGGAGGCGGTTTCTAATTGGCGGAAACCCACAAATGTTCAAGACATCCACGTATTTTTGGATTTCTACAACTACTACCGTTGGTTCATGACGGACTACACTACAGTCTACGCATCTCTCTTCGGTCTCACTCGAAAAAAACACCGAGTGGAATTGGGGGGATAACAAACAAGAAGTGTTCAACTCTTTGAGAAATGCTCTAACCTCAGCGCCAACCTTACAATTGGTAGGTTCCATGATGGACTACATTATGGCCACTGACGCGTCCCATCGAGCCATTGGAGTCGTTCTCCTCCAAAAAACCACGCATGGAAGAACTCAACAATGTCGTATACGAGAAGGAAATGCTCGCAGTTGTGCATGCGCTCAAGACACGACGGTGATCCCTGGAATGCCGACAATGCATCGTCCGCATCAATCGTCACGCATTGAAATATCTCAAGACTCAGCCGAAGTTGAGCCGTCAACAAATTTAATGGATGGAGTTCCTCGAGTCCAAGTTTAAGTACAACATCGAATACAAGCCTGTAAAATCTAATCCGGCGAATACTTTGATTCCGTGATCAGATTTGATGACCAAGATCATCACTTTTCTCATCGAACGAGACCCGTACCTTGCAAGGATGTTTACAAAGGGATACAAGGAGTTCTGTGGGTACGACAAGACCAAGTTTGGGTTCGACGACTCCTACTGGCGACGGTGATTCACTCGCCAAGTCATCGTGCCACCGAACGAGGAGCTACAAAGTATGTTATTGGAGGAATGCAACGACACCGGTCCAAGTGGAATATTGGTGAGAACAAGACACTCAAGAAAGTGGCAAAATACTACTGGTGGGACAAGATGTGAACAAACATGTTAAACTTCTGCAAATCGTGCGACACTTGTCAGAGACGAATCTCGTCACACGAGGCCACCCAACCCCTACCTCTTCCAACTGAACCATGGGCCGACATCAGCATGAACTTCGTGCGGGGACTGCTTGCCACTCCCGAGGAGTAGGATGCCATCCTTGTTGCGGTGGACAGATTTAAAAAAAGGTTACACTTCATCTTGACGATGACTACCGTCACCGCAGAAGGAACAGTGCGACTGTTCTTAAATCAGATCGTATGGCTACATGACATTCCAAGTACTATCATCAATGACAGAGACGGACGATTCGCTAGTTGTTTTTGGTGCAAACTGGTGACACGTTATATAAGTTGGATCCAACTATCTGTAGTGTTCCACCCTCAAACCAAAGGGCAACAGAGCGTACCAATCAGATGCTCAAACAGCTTCTCCGTACATTATAGGAGCCAAACGGCATCGATGGGGAAGCCAATTTGCCAACGGCCGAACTCGCGTACAACTCTACCACTTCTACTACAATTGG
This sequence comes from Penium margaritaceum, assembly GCA_023375785.1. NCBI lineage: Eukaryota > Viridiplantae > Streptophyta > Zygnematophyceae > Desmidiales > Peniaceae > Penium > Penium margaritaceum. The sequence goes on from SZWC01002238.1 coordinate 36,915, forward strand.
TCAAAACCCTGTCAAAGCGGATTATGGTAAAATTCCCACCATATCAACTAAATTATAGAGTCACAGCAACATCTCCCTGCTCGACATTCATCGCAGTGACTTCGTAAGCATTTGGGAGGGTATATTTCATATTCTTTCCAAGACTCAAGTAGCTATGAAGCAAGTAGCCGACCGACATCTCAGCGATGATGTGTTCAAAACCGGCAATTGTGTCCCTCAACTCAGTGAACATCAAACTATGACAAAAAAGACATCGCAAAACTCAAACCTTGTTGGCTAAATTTGTTTGAGATCGAGAAAATATGTATAGTTAATCGTTCCTCTTTTATGCACTGTATGATCTATGTATTACATATATATATATATATATATACATATACATATATAGGAAGCTTCTAGGAGGTGTCCTTACGGTTCAAAGACACGTGTTCACCAAACAATCTTTGTTATGGGAATACATTTTCAGCATTTATAAATAAAGGGTTTTCTTTATTGTGACGTTTGAATTCTAATGTACCCAATATTCTTTACCTACCTGTTTGGAGGGGGGGAGGGGGCAACATGGGAGCCGGAGATCCCCCCCCTTCCAAAAGGGCAAAGTGTATTAGGGGAGTGTATATGATCTGTGTATCTCACGAACATGTGAAAAATACACTAATTGTATTATACACTTACTGTATTTTTCACATGTTTGTGAGATACACAGATCATAGACACTCCCCCACTACACTTTACTTGTTGGGGGTGGGAGGACATGGGAGCCGGAGATCCCCCCCTCCAAAAGAGTAAAGTGTCTTGGGGGAGTGTCCATGTTCTGTATATCTCACGGACATTTGAAAAATACACCAAGTGTATAATACACTTAGTGTATTTTTCACACTTTACCTATTTGGAGGGGGGGGGGGGCNATACACAGATCATAGACACTCCCCCACTACACTTTACTTGTTGGGGGTGGGAGGACATGGGAGCCGGAGATCCCCCCCTCCAAAAGAGTAAAGTGTCTTGGGGGAGTGTCCATGTTCTGTATATCTCACGGACATTTGAAAAATACACCAAGTGTATAATACACTTAGTGTATTTTTCACACTTTACCTATTTGGAGGGGGGGGGGGGCGCAACATGGGAGCGGGAGATCCTTCCCCCCTCAAAGTGGAAAAGTTTATTAGGGGAGTGTATATGATCTGTGTATCTCATGGATGTGTGAAAAATACACTAAGTGTATAATTCACTTAGTGTATTTTTCACATGTTCGTGAGATACACATATCATAGACACTCCCCAAATACACTTTACCTGTTTGGAGGGGGGGGGAGGGAACATGGGAGCGAGAGATCCTCCCCCCTTCAAAAAGGGCTAAGTGTATTAGGGGAGTGTATATGATCTGTGTATCTCACAGATATGTGAAAAATACACCAAGTGTATAATACACTTATTGTATTTTTCACATGTCCGTGAGATACATAGATCATAGACACTCCCCCAATACACTTTACCTATGTGGAAGGAGGGGGGCAACATGGGAGCGGGAGATCCTCCCCCCCTCAAAAAGGGCAAAGTGTATCAGGGGAGTGTATATGATCTGTGTATCTCACGGACATGTGAACAATACACTAAGTGTATTATAAACTTAGTGTATTTTCCACATTTCCATGAGATACACAGATCATAGATACTCCTCTAATACACTTTACTTGTTTGGAGAGGGGGACAACATGGGAGCCGGAGATCCCCCCCCCTCCAAAAGAGTAAAGTGTATTGGAGGAGTGTGCTCCCCGCTACCGTGGGACCCAGCAGGAGCCCGGGCAAGGAAAAATAAAAAAACCTCCACCACGGAATGTAACGTCGTGTCCATAATGTTTCCGCCCAGTTCCCCATCCAGGAATAGGATTTTTAATTCGTTACAGTAGTAACACTTTAAAGGTCTAAGTACAAATGTACGTCTGTGTAAGCGAACGGTAAATTGTGGAAAAAGAAAGCATGGTACTTGTTGAGTGTTTAAAACTTAATTACAAGCCTTATAAGAACATTCACGTGTTAAATCGCACAAATACATGCATATATGTATGAACATACGTAGTAAGGTAAATTGTAACGGAACTTCCACAAAGGTACCACAAAATTTCCAGAGGCATACATTTGACATGTACACTGTATGAAGAGTGTATTTTTTAGATGTGATTAACCATAAATATGAGAAAATGTACACCCCTGTCGTTGCTCAACTTCGCTTGCCTCACAGTATGGCGATCTATCTTGTCTTCCACATCAGCAAACACAAGCACTATCGGGACCCCACGATGGACTTCCCCGACAGAGTCGCACCCCCATCTCTTATACAAGTGGAGAGGGATACAGAGTAAATGATTGAATAAATCCTCGTACATTGATGTCGTGGACAAACGACTAAATATCTGATCAAGTGGCACGGCTCCAAAGCTGAGCATAACAGTTGGAAACCCTACAACAACCTCTGAGACGTCGATCACTAGATCGACGGCCATCGGCGTTGTCACCGGCCTACATCTGCTAAAAGGGGAACTTTGCGGCTAAAAGGGGGAAAATGTTATGTCCCTCGCGTACACGAGTCCCTAAACTTTGCAAGTGGGTATTTCTTTCATTGTACCCTAGTGCCATATGATTTCGTTGTTTTAAATGTTTTCAAGGTGCACACTAAATTCCTTCAACAAAATGTTTTGGGGTTTGTACTCTAATACAACAAAATTGTCAAAGTCCCAAACTAATTTCGTGGAGGGTGTTCAATTTCCGAACAACTTTGAACTTCAAAACTTCGATTCTTGGCCAAAAACGTCCTCTATAGCCACCTTTGCAAAGCGACAAAGTGCAATTTAAAATCCGTTATTGTGAAGAAGTCGAAATGGATCATGGAGAAATAATAAATTGCAGACAAAAAATCCACAAACATATTGCTCTTGCACAAAAAATAATGAAATTTGTTTCTTACAATAATCAATTTTGTAACAAAAAACATTTGACAGTAGGGTATTCATGGCCCAATCGCGTGTCAACCTCCGGAATTTTACGTCGTTCGGCCAATGGAATTTTGGCCAACTACCCTGACCCCCTGTGTTCCGTTCCAGAAGTTTATGACAACTTTGACAACCATCTAGAAAGGAAGACAGAAGTGTCACGAACTAAATCAATGTTTTGATATTGGTCGGTCTACTTCTCGACGACACTAGAATTTCATAAAGACAAGCCTCGATATTCTTGAAACCCTCTGATCTCTTGGCAGAACTTCTTGAAGCAGTGACTCAAGGCGTGACCTCGCAAGCAATCCAAACACTGAAGACCGACATATGCCTTATTCTGATTCCCGGAATTGTACATGTGCGTTCAACTCACTCGACAACTTTCATCAAATTACACTTACTACTTAAAACAAACAATCGATTTTTCCCAGATCCACGAATTGTCTTTTGTCCCACACCTCATCCGTGTGAACCACCTATGGTCAGCTCGGCATAACATTTTAATGTGTTATGTCCCTAACGTGCACGAGTCCCTAAAACTCGCACATGTGCATTTTTATCATTACATTCATGGCCCACCACGTGAAGGCTTCTAGATTCTTACGCCATCTGGCCGAAGATATTTTGGCCAACTACACCGACTTCCGTTCTTCCGTTCCAGAAGTTTTTGCCAACTTCGACCACATTCCAGAATGTTCGACAGAAATGTCATGAACCATATCGATGTTTCGATATCGTTTGGCAAGCTTCTCGAAGATGCTAGAACTTTCTGAAGAAGCTTCGTGATACTCTCAAAGCCCCCCAACTTTTCAGCGGAGGTTCTTGAATCCACCACTCACAATGCAACCTCACACTCGTCGCTCTGCTCAAACATCGATGACCCAACTTATGCCTCGTTCTCATTCTCAACATTGTATATATGTGCTCGATGCACTTGACACTTGTCATTTAAGTACACTCATTTCTTAATACAAATTATCCAAATGTTGCAAAGTCCCAATTTGTCATTTTTTTTGCACCTCATCTCTGTGAACCACCTACCTTCCTCTCAGCAAAACACTTGGTATCAGAACGTAACAGCGCTGGAGGGACAACAGACGCATTAACTACCTGGCAACAACCTCAAACGAGTCCTCAGCGCATCTCCACCATTCAAAATATTGCAGACCTTGTAACGACAATGGTGAACACAGAAAGCGTAACTAGCGACGAGCAGCAATCCCTGGCGAGTACTCTGACGATGGTGGATCAGCAGCACATGAACAACGCCGCTCTCTAAGAAAATCAGGTGGCAACGACAACTTTCACGGAAAATGGTGTAGCACTGACGAACCCGACGGCCAATCCAATGACGAATCCCTCAGGCTCCAAAAACCCTTTACCTCTGCCACAGCCTGTTGGGTTAACACCTGGAACAATGGGAGGCACTAGCCGACAGGCGCGAATCAACAAAAACCTATACCAAAAAATTCTCGAGACTCGAGAGCCTCAATATCCATCTGATCCAACAACAAAACACGGCATTGGAGGAGCTTCAAGTCTCTTGTGCGCATGAAGGAGTACTCACCGAGAGAAATCTGCAACTATCGAGTGAACCCCAGATTCGACCGGCACTTCTCGAGTCGTTCGATCCCGCAAACTCCAAAGGACCGACAGCCAGGATGCAGATGACAAGTTTGGAGGTGCACTTCACCACTGCTGGGGTCAACAATGACAAAAATAAAGTTGACCTCACGGCCTTGCTTTTGCGTGGCACGGCTTTGAGTTGGTGATCCAATCTTAAGGCCATCCAATGGCAGCAGGAGACCAGCAGAGTTGGATCAACTGCTCATGCGACCGCCTTCACAGTGTCAACTGCAGGTGTACTACCTCTCAAGCAAATGCATTCGACACGGCATGATTCTCTTATGCCACTGAAAGAATGGAGCGACTTCGCGCGTGCTACCCTTACTTGTTTTGGGAAGCTGAACGAGAAGTCTGATGTATAGTACAGACTCCAATGTCTGCATCGATAGTCCAACATGGCAGAGTACACTTGGCATTTCCAAGAAATCATCACTGGGAGTGACCTCGCCTTTGACAAACTGTATTTCTATTGCAACATTGGCTTCAAACGAGATACCCGACATGTAATTGCCATTTTGGCATCCAAGACAACATTCTGCAAATGATCATAGTAGCCTACCACATCGGCAGCACCGACTACAATGCTCGGATGTATGAATCTAACAGCTGGTGAGCCCAAGGCCAAAATCCTTGTCATGGCGGAGGAAAGTTGCAGTAGGTGAAAACCTCGTCTCTGATGGACATTGACGCCGTCGATCAGCACGATCAACGGCTCTGCTGGACTTGTAGAAAAATGGGTCATATCCCGTGTGACTGCCAAAAGTGGCAACAACAAGCCAAAAAGGGGGGAAAGTCGCAGAATCAGAGCAAAGAGTTGGTAAACGGCAAATGACGGGAGTAGATGATAAGGCATTTGTCCAATCAGAAAAATCTGCACCGACCGATTGTCCATTTGAGCGGATCCTATCATCGTAGATAAGGGTTCCTGAGATAGCAAGGTTCAATAAGGGGTATGAGGATGACCAACCAGCGATGCTACTACAAGTACAACTGAGATGTTGTAAAAGTCCCATAATGGTACCGGAACTACTTGATGGAGGAGCGTCTCAAAATTTTATCAGCAACCATATGGTTTGGAAGCCGGGTTTGCTGACCAAACCAGTAGCATTTGAAGGACAAACCTTCATCGGACAATTGCAGATCCGTTGACTTTGCGAACCGCTTCGGTTGAAAATCGAAGATATGCACGAAGTAATGATCTGGAGGACTGGTCCAATGAGGGACTACCAAATCATCCTCGGGAGAGATTTCCAATACCAGCACAATCCACAGGTTGATTAGAGCAGCGAGCAAATTACGTCAGTATTGATGGCTGAAAGTGACACTTGTCTCTGGTCAAACAACCCACGACGTAGTGGCGGTTACAGGAAGCAGCAGAGGTGCATCAGCAAAGGAAGTTGCAGTAGTAAAAATGTCAACCGATATCTTTAGACATAGCCAAGCGATACCTGGAAGCAGGAGAAGTGGAAGAAATCGCAACTGCCAAAGCGACATCAACTGCCTCAACACTGCCAAACTGAAAGAGTTTATGGAGCTCATTGAGTACTTGGAAGGGGTTTTTTTCCGATGAAGTATCCCAAGAGTTGTCACCACAACGCAACATCGACCATCAAAAAGACTTGAAGCCGGGTAGCAGACCGACGGTAACTCAAGAAGTAGCTGGATGAGATGCTCATTCAAGGGTTCATCAGACCCTCCATGTCACCCTGTGCAACACCAGTCCTTATCATGAAAAAGAAGACCAGAGAGATACGGATGTGCGTAGACTACCAAGGATTGAACAACATTACCATTAAGAACCGCTACCCCCTTCCACGAGCAGATGAACTTTTGGATCAACTCCGAGGAGCTCAAATATCTAGCAAGATAAATCTATGCAATGGCTAAAATCAGATCCACTTATGTAATAAGGACATCTAGATGACAGCATTCCACACAAGATACGGGCACATTGAGTTCATGGTCATGTCGTTTGGACTCACGAACACTTCCACATAATGGCGGCAATGAACAACATTTTTGACCCGTACCCTGATGACTTTGTCTTCGTGCATCTTGACAACATCCTGGTGTAGAACTACACCCAGGAGGAGAAAAATGGACATCTCCAAAAACTTCTCAAGATTTTACAAAGAGAGAGTTCCTTCAGAAAACTCTCGAAGGATGACTCCGTTCGCTGTTCGATCAAGTTTCTGGGCCACATCATCCGTGGCGGGCGGATCACCATGGACTCGAAAAAAAGTGGAGGCAGTCACTGATTGGCCGACACCCACAAATGTTCGGAACTTCCAGGTTCTTTTTGGGCTTCTACAACTACTATCATCAATTTGTAAAGGACTACGCGCAAGTGTCAGTGCCTCTCTCCGATCTCATCCAGAATGCCATCATGTAGAATTGGGAGAATAACAAAGAAGAAGTGTTTAACTCTTTGAGAAAAACTTTGACCTTGGTGCCGACCTTCCAATTGGCGGATCCAACAGTGGGCTATATCATGGCTACAGATGTGTCCGATCGAGCCATCAGAGCCGTTCTCCTCCAACACAACAGCGGTGGAGAACAGCCGGTCACGTACATGTCACAAAAACTACATGGGTCGGAACTCAACTACGCAGTGTATGAAAAGGATATGCATGCAGCCGTGCACGCATTCAAGGCATGGCAGTGCTACTTGGAATGCCAGCGACAAATCGTCCACACGAACCATCACGCCTTAGTGATTGCCTCCACTAGTGACACTTAGTATCTCAAGACTGAACGAAATCTAAGCCGTCGATAAACTCGATGGATGGAGTTCCTCGAATCCAACTTTGACTACGGCATTGAGTAATTTCCCGAAAAACAAATCTGGTAGAGATCAGCACGCTACTCATTGAACAAAACCCATACCTTGCAAGGTTGTTTGGGAAGGGTTACGAGGAGTTCTACGGGTACGACAAAACTAAGTTCTAGTTCAATGACCTCTGCTGGCGACTGCGATTCACTCGCCAAGTCGTCTTCCTTATGAATGAGGAATTACGACGGATGCTGTTAGAGGAGCGCCACAAAACCGTTCCAGGTGGATACTTTGGCAAAGACAAGACGCTGAGGAAGCTGGTGAAGTACTAATGGTGGGACAAGATGCAGACCGACGTGGTGGCCTTATGCAAATCATGCAACACCTGGCAGGGGCAAAAATCTAGCCGCACATGGCCAACTGGTCTACCTCAACCCCTACCCATTGCGACGGAACCATGGGCCAACATCTACATGGGTTTTGTGACGGGACTGCCCGCCACTATGGAGGAGTATGACGCCATCCTCGTCGTGGTGGACAGTGTTTCCCAGTGCGATTCTCCAGTCGCACTTCATCCCGACAACGACCACCGTCACCATAGAAGGAATAGCGTGGCTGTTTCTAAATTGGATTGTGCGGCTGCATGGAGTGCAACATACCATCATCAGCCATAAGGACAGCCACTTCACCAGCCATTTTTGGCACAAACTGATGACACACGACGGGAGTCGGATCCAGCTCTTTATGGCATTCCGTCCTCAAACTGATGGGTAAACCAAGCAAACCAATCAGATGCTCGAACAACTTCTCTAAGATTTATGCGAGGAATCGGACAACAAAACTACCGACCGCCAAACTCGTATACAACTCCACCACTTCTGCCGCAACTGGGAAAATACCTTTCAAAGTTGTGTACAGCAAACGCTCTGCCACACCGGCTGGATTGTAGAGCCATAGTGATGTCCTCGTGGTTGACCTTCACCGTCGGGATTTCAAAAGCATCTGGGAAAAAACACGGCAGCCCCTCGCAAAGATGCAACTAGCTATGAAGCGGGCAGCCAACCGGCATCACAGTGATGTTTTCAGCGTAGGCGATTGTGTCCTCCTCAAGTTTGCAAATATCAAACTCTGAGAAAAGGAATTTGCAAAGCTCAAACCCTGCTGGTTGGGACCCTTTAAGATCGAGCAAATGAAAACCCCACTTGTCGCTCGACTTCGCCTCCACGACAGCATGGTGATCCATCATGTCTTCAACATCAACAAACTCAAGCACATTTGGGACCCTAGTACGAACTTCCCTAGCAGATACATCGCGTCTCCACCTCCCATACAAGTGGAGAGGGATACGAAATACATTATTGAAGATGTCCTTGGACATTGATGCCGTAGAAAAACGACCGAGTACCTGGTCAAGTGGCAAGGCTATGACCTCGTGCACAACATTTGGGAATCCTACAACAACCTTCGAGACATCTATCATCTGATCAATGGCTACTTCCGCCGTAACCGACCTACGTCTACTAGCGTGCCAAGACATGGCAGCTAAAATGGGGGGAAGCGTTACATCCTTGATGTACAAAAGTCCCTTGAACTCATGCATGGGCATTTTTTCATTACATTCATCGTCCACAGTGCAACGACTTCTTGATTTTTATGCCGTTCAGCCGAGGGCATTTTGGCCAACTGTCCCGACCTCTGGTGTTTCATTCCAAAAGGTTCCAAAAACTTTGACCACTTTCTAGAATGGTCGACAGAATTGTCGCGAACCATATCGAGTTATGTCGAATGGGGCGTAGATGGTGAATAGGCAGAAAATTTGAGGCAGAACGCGTTTGAGAATTGTACTTTGATGACAAGTGTCGAATTGAACGAACACATATATACATGTCTCGGTTTACAAATGAGACGTAGTTGGGGTTCTTGGATCGATCATCGAGCGACTCGTGTGGAGTCGCGTTGTGAGTGGTCGGATCGAGTAGCTCCGCTGAGGAATCGGGGGGCTTCAAAGATCGACGATGAAGATGCGAGATGCATATTTACAAATCGTGATGTTTCTCGATGCGTCAAGAATTTGACGGAAAGGTCATGATACGTCTGCTCACGATTCTCGAAAGTGGTCGAAGTTGTTAGGAGGTGCGAGAAGGTTCGGACGAGGACGAGGGTAGTTGGTCGAATAACCCTCAACTTTCCGAGCCTCGACGTGCAGTGGGCTATTTGTGTGATAACAGAAATGCCCCCCTTTAAGGAACGACGACTTGGCATGCATACAGATGTGGTCTGGTGATGGCGGTAGTATTTTTCAATCAGGTAATCGGTGTCTCAGAGGTTGTCGTAGGGTTCCCAGCTGTTATGCGCGACGTCGTAGCCGTGCCACGTGACAAGACATTATTTAATTTTACCACATCAGCAATGACTGAGGATGTCCTCAATGACATACTTTGTGTCCTCGTCCACTTGTACAGGATGAGGGAGAGGCACATCCCTTCCAAGGAAGTTCTGTCCTGGGTCTCGATAGTGCTTGAGTTTGATATAGAACACCGGATGAACTTGCATGCACTTGCATATGCATGTTCTGCTCCTCCATCACCGAAGTCGTCCCTGAAGACCCGCTGCTGGTTTTTGGATGCACTTGCTCGTTTCATGTCGTAGTCGCAAAGTCTGCAAAGTCTTGATGTGCGCGATGCGCTGACGGCTTGTGCCATGTAGTCCTCCGGATAGGTAAATGGGAATTTACCTATCCGAGTTTGGAATTTCTCTCGACAAGCACCGCTTCTCCCCATCGTAACAGATGTTACGTACCAGACATACACGAGTCCCTAATCTCTTCGAGTGGGCATTTTTGCTATCACACAAACAGCCCATCGCATCGCGAGACCGCGATATTCACTCCAATGGTTGAGGGAAAAACCGGCCAGCTGACTCCGCCCTAAGTGATTCTTTCCAATCCTTCTGACAACTTTGACCACTCACACGAATCTACGACAGAAGTATCACGGCCCTTTGGTCGACTTCTCGACGCACCGAGACGAATCTGGATGTATGAAGATGCATCTCGCATCTTCACCGTCGATTCTCAAAGACCCCTGATTTCTTGGCAGACCTTCTTGAATCTGACCACTCACGACACGACTCCACATGCGTTGCTCAACAAATAACCCAATGACCCCGACTATTTCCACACTTGTCATTGAAGTACACTTATCGCTAATTATAAAATTCTCAATTGTCCAAGATTCTCAAGTGTCCCAAATTCTCAATCGTGTTCTGCCTCGCAAATTTTGCCTGTTCACCATCTATGCTCCATTTGGCATAACACTTGGTATTTGAACGCATCGGTGCTGGAGAGGAATCCGACTACTATATCCATCCGGAGGACTACCTCGCACAAGGTGTCAGTGCATCTTGCACGGCAAGACTTCGCAGACTTCACGACTACGAAGTGAGAAAAGCAAGCGCAGCCGACGACCAACAACGGATCTTTGGCGACGACTTCTACGATGGAGGAGCAGAACGTGCCAATGCATGCAAACCCTGAAGCGACAATGAATACTAGCATGGCAGGCTATTTGAAAGCAGGATCAACTCCTATGGCTTCGACGACCAATCCGGTAGTGGACCCAATGGCGGTAAACCAGCCGCTCCTACCCATAGCATCCACAATGACAGCAGGTACGACAGGTGGCACTAGACGATAGGCGCGGATCAACTAGGAAATGGAAAACACGATCTCTGCGCTCGAGGGGATCAAGAGTCATCTGCTCCAACAGCTCAACGTCGCGATGGAGGCCCTTCGTAACGCAAGTGCACGAGAAGCGGTGCTTGTCGAGAGAAATTCCCAACTCTTGAGCGAACCCAAAATCTTTCCGGCTCCACCAGAACCGTTCGATCCTGCAAACTCAAAAGGACCGACGGTTTGGATGTGGCTGATGAGTTTGGATGTCTATTGCACAGCTGTTGTGTTCAACGACGATGAGAAGAAAATATACCTCGCGGCTGCGCTTTTCTGTGGCACGACGCTAAGTTTGTGGTCTGATCTAAAGACCATCCAACGGTAGCAGGAGACTGGTGGAGCATCATCAATGTCCAATGGCACCCGTCTCATATCGCCGACCGCATGTGTACTACCCTTGGAGCAGATCAACCCATAGTGGCAAGACGCACTGATGCTACCAACTGAATGGAACGAATTCTTGCACACAATGCTCGTACGTTGTGGACGACTAAATGAAAAGTCTGACGCACGGTACAAGCTCCAGCGTCTCTATCACCAGTCCAAAGTGGCAGAGTATACGGGGAGATTCTGCGAGATCATCACCGGAGCAGACATTGCCCCCGACGAGCTCTGTTTCCACTACAACAATGGCCTCAAGCGAGCTATCCAGCGAGCCATTGCCATTTTCGGCATCCAAAATGACTTGTCGGGGATGATCGAAATAGCAGAAAGGTTCAACAGCACCGATTCTGGATCCTAGCACACATAGCTAGGATCCAGGAATCCTACGGCTGGCGGCCTCCTATCCACAATGATCGTGGAAACGGGAAAAACCTGCCGGCGGACTCCTCGACTCTGATGGAAGTGGACGCTGTCGACCAGAGAGATATGCGAACCTGCTACAACTGCGAAAACGTCGGTCACATCGCTTGCAACTGTCGGAGCAAGCAGCAGGCCCGAAAATGGGGGAAGTCGCAAAAAAATGAGTGAGGAAACGGCAAAGGGCAGGAGTAAAAGGGGCAACTCTTGTCCGTGAGGAGCGATCTGAGCCAAACCATCGCCCATCTGAATGGCCTACATTACCGTAGAGGGTTTCTGAGATCACAAAGTTTGACGATGGGTACGAGGATGACCAACCGGCGATACTGCTAAAGTTTCAGCTTTGAGGATGCAAGAGTCACAGAACGGTACGAGCACTTTTGGATGGAGGAGCTTCACACAGCTTCATGAGCAACGACATGGTTCAAAAAATGGGTTTAAAGACTGAATCAGGGGTGTTTGAAAAAACCGTCGATGGGATATTATAAATGCGAAGACTCCGAGAACCATTACGGCTACAAGTGGGAGGTCTACAGGATGTAACGGTCTGGAGGTCTTGTCCAATGAGTGATCAAGAAATCATCATCAGACTAGATTTCCTGTACCGGCACAATCCGCAGGTCGAAAGGAATAGCGGTGACGTCTACGTGGAAATCGACAATGCCAAACGACAACTTCTGCACTTTGGACGAAAGCAGACAGAGAAAGCCGTAGAGGAAGCCGCTGTAGCCGAGAAGTGAAAACCTATGCATTCGATACCACTCAACATGGCCAAGTACTGCATACGACGAGGAGCTCGTGCATGCCTCGTACATCTCGAGCCAATAGAAGAGGCGGAAGTGGCAATGGCTGACTCATCATACTCATCGGCCTCATCAGCCCCATCAGCCTCATCAGCATCAACAAAGTTTGCGATGGTACCGAAAGAGTTTGCACCACTCATCTAGGAGTTTGCAAACGTCTTCCCCAAAAAACTCCCAAGAACCTTACCTCCTCAACAATACATCGACCATCGCATCAAACTAAAGCCGGGAAACATACCTACGGTTTGTGGGGCCTATCGGATGAGTGATCATGAGCTGACCGAGCTGAAAAAGTAACTCAACGAGATGCTCGGTCAGGGGTTCAACCGCCCATCCACGTCACAATATGCCAAACCAATACTGTTCGTAAAAAAGAAAAGTGTCGAGATGCGGATGTGCATGGATTATCAAGCGTTGAACGACGCTACCATCAAGAACCGTTGTCCTCTTTTCCGAGCTGACGAGCTTTTCGACCAACTCCGAGGAGCTCGATTTTCCAGCAAAATTGAGTAGCGCAGCGGATATGAGCATATACGCGTAGTTGACGCCGATATCGAAAAGACGACGTTCTACAATCGCTGTGGGCATTTCGAGCTCACGGTAATGTCGTTCGGACCGACGAATGCCCCATCGATGTAAATGAACATCTTCCGCCCATACCTTGACGATTTTGTCATAGTATAGCTCAACGACATTCTAGTGTACAGCCGTACCCCGGGGGAACACGATGGACATCTTCGAAAAGTTTTCAAAGTTTTAGAAAGAGCATTTTTTTATAAAAAAACTCTCGAAGTGCGACTTTGGTCGCCGTTCGATCGAGTTTTTGGGTCACGTCATCAACGGTGGACGGATCACCGTGGATCCAAAAAAATGGCATTAGTCGTTGATTGGCCAACGCCGACCAATTTTCGAGAAATTCAAAATTTCAGCGGCTTCTACTATTACTAACGGCGATTCATACGGGATTACGCCCGGGTTTTAGCGCCTCTTTCCGACCTCATTTGAAAAGAAAATGAGTGGCGGTGAGGAGACAACGAACAAGAAGCGTTCACCGCTTTGCGGAACGCTCTAACCTCGGCGCCAGTCCTACGATAAGCCGATCCAATGGTCAACTACGTCATGGCCACAGATGCATCATAATGAGCCATTAGCATAGTCCTCCTACAAGACTACGGCAATTGCAAGCAACTGGTTGCCTACATGTATCAAAAACTGCGAGAACCGGAACTCAACTACGTCGTACACGAGAAAGAAATTTTGACGGTGTTACCTGGGGTGCCGCCGATGCATCGTGCGCACCGATGGCATGTGTTGAAACATTTGAAGACGCAGCCGAATCTTAGTCGTTGTCAAACCCGATGGATAGATTTCCTTGAATCCAGGTTTGACTACGATATCGTGTACCGGCCAGGCAAAATCAACCCGGCAGACGCACACAATCATTGACCAGATTTAATGGTTGAGGTGGCAACGCTACAGCTGTAGCGAGAACCATATCTCGAGCGACTGTTTGCATGAGGCTACGAATAGCATGGTGGGTACGACAAGGTGAAATTCTGGCACGATGCACCCTATTGACGACCACAATTCACTCGACAAGTGGAAGTTCCCCCGAGCGACCAGCTTCGCCGAATGCTACTCGAAGAGTGCCACGACACATGTGGACACTTTGGAGAGGACAAGACGATGAAGAAGCTGGCGAAAAATTATTGGTGGGCTAAGATGGAATCCGATGTGGCCAAGTTGTGCAAGTCCGGGGACACATGTCAACGACAAGAATCCCGTTCAATACGGCCACCCGGACTTCTGCAACCGCTCCCTATTCCAAAGGAACCGTTGGCCGACATCTCCATGGATTTTTTCACAGGATTACCGGTTACTCCCGAGGAATATGAGGCAATCCTTGTGGTCGTCAACAGGTTTTTAAAAAGTCCCATTTCATTCCGACAACGACCACCGTCACCGTCGAAGAAACAGCATGGCTGCTTCTAAACAACATCATGCCGAGAATCATCACAAGCGACAGAGACGGTCGATTCACCAGCCATTTTTGGCGCGAACTAATGACTCGCTACGGCATCAAAATTCAACTTTCAACAGTGTTTCATCCTCAATCCGACGGTCAAACAGAGCCGAAAAATCAGATTCTCGAACAGTTTCTTCGAACACTATGCGAACCTCATGGGCCCGATTGGGCACAAAAACTCCCAACCGCCGAAATCGCATATATTGCGGCAGTTTCCACAGTAACGGATAAAATTACATTTTAAGTGGTGTATGGCAAACTTCCAACCACACCAGCCGGACTCCAAAGCTGCAACAACATTCCTACAGACGACGTTCAACGTCGAGACTTCTCTACCATCTCGGAGGAAACACGTCAAATCCTCGCAAAAACATAAGCATCGATGAAGCGAGTAGCTAACCAACATCGCGGCGACGACATGTTTGCCGCTGGCGACAAAGTCCTTCTCAGCTTGGAAAACATCAACCTATGCAGGGCTGACTGTTTGAAGCTCAAACCTGATGGTTGGGACCGTTCGAGATCGAGTGCATGCAAACCCCGGTGGTTGCGCGACTCCCTGACACTATGCAAGTTCATCCGATGTGCCATATCAGCAGAATAAAACACTACCAAGTCCTCGGAGAGAACTTCCCTGGCAGAGATGTCCCTCCTCCGCCTCCCGTCCAAGTGGACGAAAACATAGAGTATGTCATGAAGGACATTCTTGGCCATCGACGACAAGGAAAAATGACAGAATATCTTGTCAGATGGCACGGCTATGACACCGCGCAAAACAGCTAGAAACCTTACGACAACCTCCGAGACGTCGATCACCTAATCGACGATTATTACCGCTGTCACCGGGCCACATCTATACGCGCACTGGGGCATCGCGGCTAAAAGGGGGGGAAGTGTTATGTACCAGAAGTACACCAGTCCCTAACCTTTCCGAGTGGGCATTTCTGTCGTCATACAAAAAGCCCATCGCGTCGCGAGACCGCAATATTCACTCTACAGGTCGAGGGCAAACCGGCCAACTGCCCCCGCCCTCAGTGAATCTTCCCGAACCTTCTGACAACTTCGACCACTCTCGCAAATCTACGAAAGAAGCATCACGACCTTTCGGTCGACTTCTCGACGCACCGAGACGAATATGGATTAAGAGAGATGCATCTCGCATCTTCACCGTCGATTCTCAAAGACCCCCAATTTCTTGACAGACCTTCTCGAATCCGACCAGTCATGGCGCGAATCCGCACGCGTCGCGCGATAGACGACCCAACGACCCTGACTATGCCTCATTCGTAACTCGACACTTGTATGTATATGTTCGACCATTTCCACACTTGTCATCGAAGTACACTTATAACTAAGGCCAAATTGACCCTGGGGCCTGGGTTCGTGCCCCATCCCGACGCGAGGACCCGCATTGCAGGATCTATCAGCGCCGGGGCCTGTGTTTGGGCGGCGCTCAACCAGAGGTCCCGCCGGCTGCCGGCTGCCGGCTGGAGATGGCCAGGATCCTACCGGACTGGCCATCTTACAGAAGTGCTCGCCAGTTTCAGCGGTCGGTTGGTAGTGTGCCCTGACAGAGCGGTTGGTTCCCATTTTAAAAAAAAAAACAACCAGAGGTCGCTAAATCTTGGCTATTCACCAACAACCGCGTATTTCGACCTTGAACTAGTCTCAGGTCGACCATTTGGTCGTTACTGACGGCCGAGATGTGTTTGTAGAAAATCGTCGGACGATTTCAACACTCCACCCAACTGGAGAATAGCGAAAGCATCCAAAGGACCTGTTCTGTCATCGCAAATGATGTGTGTTTCAGAAAGCTTCATGTATTAGATTTGATCAGGTTCATCAGATTTCTGCTATTGATCGACGGTCATGGGCGAACGTAGATCGGCGAAGCTGCCGGATCGAGCGTGTGACTAGCAGCAGACTGCCGACGGGCCCTGAGGTTGTCGAGATTCATCGACTGGGTCCTCTGGTCGGTCAGATCGGCCGGCAGGGCCGCAGGGTTGGAGAAATATCAAAACGGGTTCCTTTATCCAACCGCACTTCGAACCTGGGCTCCGAGGTCGAACTGCCCCTTAAAGAATGATCAGCTGATAGTAGGGACTATTACTTGATGTTTCCCGAATGGGCGTAATGACCATATACCCATCGTTCGGAACAATAAGCCTAATCCCCCCTCGCTCGGAACAATAAGCCTGATCCGCCCCTACGTCAGAACAATAAGCCTGATTCGCCCCTTCGACACGGACGCGAGTTTGATTGCGTAAAAAATGAACAATATACCCCTCTCAATTGTCAAAAGATAGCATGTCAACGTCGCATGGATGCGGCGTCGACATGCTGACGTCACATTTTTTTACCCAATGATCACAAACTCGTTAATAAAAGGGTTTGTGATTTTTCGTAAGTGGTTTGTAAGAAGTTTGCTTTGGGGGTCCGAGACCCCCCATGAGTTAAAAGGAGGACCTGCTGGGCCCCACTGCCGCAGGGCCCAGCAGGTGCCGCGCAAAAACAAACCCGAAAACCTCGGGTGTAATTAGGGGGTGGGTTTTTCATTTTTTTGTACATCAAACGCGGGTATAAAGTTGAGAAAAATGTAAAATAAACAAACATGGATTTTCGACTCCCCATTCATGGAGGGGGGATTCCTACGGACGCCCGTCCGCCTGAATCCCCGGCGAAGTCCACCCCCCCCTCCCCCACCCCCCCACCACACTCACCCCCGCCTCCCGGCAGCCCACCGGCCGCCCGAACCTCAATTGCGAGGGCCTCGATCGCCGGGCATGTGGGTTGACAGGGGGGCGGGGGGGGGGGGGGGGGGGGTGGAGATTGCCGGCCGACGTCCTTTGGTCGGCACTTCGTCAACTCCCCCCCCCCCCCCCCCCCTCCCCCACCCCCCCCACCACACTCACCCCCGCCTCTCGGCAGCCCACCGGCCGCCCGTACCGTCGCGACCCTCAATTGCGAGGGCCTCGATCGCCGGGCATGTGGGTTGACAGGGGGGCGGGGGGGGGGGGGGGGGGGTGGAGATTGCCGGCCGACGTCCTTTGGTCGGCACTTCGTCAACTCCCCCCCCCCCCCCCCCCCTCCCCCACCCCCCCCACCACACTCACCCCCGCCTCTCGGCAGCCCACCGGCCGCCCGTACCGTCGCGACCCTCAATTGCGAGGGCCTCGATCGCCGGGCATGTGGGTTGACAGGGGGGCGGGGGGGGGGGGGGGGGGGTGGAGATTGCCGGCCGACGTCCTTTGGTCGGCACTTCGTCAACTCCCCCCCCCCCCCCCCCCCTCCCCCACCCCCCACCCCTCGAAACTATCGCGGCCCTCCATCGCGACGGCTGCGATGGAGGGCCGCATTCTACCAGGCATGTCCGCTTTCGCCATGCTTAACCAGCGACATGCGTCGCTGTTTGAGCATGGTGAAAACTAGGGGGCGGATGGGGCTTATTTTTGCCGGACAGGGGCGAATGGGACTTATTGTTCCGACAAAGGGGTATATAGGGTTCATTGTTCCGACGGAGGGGTATATGAGGGTCATGGGTAACAAAACAGGGGTGAATCGGCATTTTTGCCGTTCCCGAAAATAATTCTTTCGAAGTCCGCATCTGAATGCGTGTTGTAGCTGACCAGGCCCACCACCGTCAATACAGCGAACTCCACCAACTCCCCCGTCAACACCCCACTGGAATGCTCTGCCGGCCGCCTGGAAGGCATGTAACAGCACGGATAACCCCGGCCTAGGGTGCTGCCAGCCAGCAGGAACCGTGTTAGCAGCGGGGCGCCGGCAGCAGCGTCACCACGCATTGGCGCGTGGTGAAATTCTCCTTCCTCTGACGCGCACGATCGACTCCCACCCCCGCTCCCTTGTCTTTGCAGGAGGACAAGGGGAAGGAAAAAGGCACAGCTTCCGAACTGAACTGTCCACTGAACAAAAACCCGCTCATCTTTACCTTCCTCGTTTTCCCCGCTTGTCCGTGTAGTTGTTTTCCTTTCTCCCCTCCCCCCCCTCCCCCTCCTCCCCCTCATGGCGTGCCACGTCGTTGTCTCCGCTGTCTCCTGTTTGCTTCCCACTCGCACCACCACCGCCGCCTCCCCTGCGACCAGTGCCGTCGGTTTCCGACCGTCCAGGTGCAGCAGCCCCAGCACCTGCTCCTGCACCTGCTGCAGCAGCAGCGGTAGCGGCAGCGGCAGAAGCAGCGGCAGCAGCAGCAGCAGCAGCAGCAGCAGGGAGTGCACGTCTGTCGCCATGGCAGCAGCCCCAACGCAGCAACCCAAGCTTGCGCGACAGCGGTGGTGCCAGCAGCATCAGCAGCACCGGCAGCAACAGCTGCATCAGCGGCAAGAGCCGTTGTGGTGTAGAGCCCAGCTTCCACCTC
>SZWC01002238.1:76506-123091 GCA_023375785.1 Penium margaritaceum
GTCGGCGGCACAGCTGTGTCCTGGCGCAGTGGCAAGCAGGGGTGCATTGCACGCAGCACTGCTAAGGCTGAGTACGTGGCCCTTGGCTCAGGCGCGTGTGAGAGTGTGTGGTTGCGTCGTCTGTTATCCGAGTTGCGTCAGTCTGTCGCATCCATCACTTTGCATTGTGACAATGAGAGTGCCATGGCCATCGCCGACAATGACGGCGTGCATCACACACGCACAAAGCACATCAATGTTGAGTATCACTATGTGCGTTTGTTGTTGCATGACGGCAGCGTCAGCATTGTGTGGATTGAGACAGCACGGCAGGTGGCTGACTTCTTGACCAAGGCACTGAAGCGGGACTCGTTCAAGAAGGCTGTGAGTTCAGTCGGCGTGCGTCCATGAGTTGCCCCCTTTGTCTCTGCCTGCGTCTCTACGTGCCCTGGGGGAGTCTAGATGTTGACCGTGTCCCTGTCCGTCCATGTGCACTACGCCTGTGAGTCATGGGGGAGTGTTGGTTTTTGCACATCTCTCATTGTGTTCTGTTGTGTCCTCTCCGCTTGTGTACATCGGCGTGCAGATGACTGACGGCGAGACTCGACGCTGATGGAGTGTCGTCCGGTGGAGCCAACGCGCGCTGAGATCTTCTTGCAGTTCGTTGGAGCCTCCTCTCTCCGGCGACGTGCTCAGCTCCATCGGCAGGCCTCCTCGGCGGTCGTGCTGCCGGCGGTCACTGCCCCCGCAGTTGCTGTCTGCATGCGTCCAGCGCGTCCCTTTGCGACTGCGTCTTCATGCTCTGCCTAGGATGTTTGTTGCATGTTGCATGGCTCTGTTCGGCATCATGGACCATCGTAGGCACTGCCTGGGTTCGGGCAGCCATAACTCCTTGCTACTATTTTTCTAGCTGTTTCTGACCGCATGACTGCGTTTGCAGCGTCGGTATTATGGTCTGGTCCAGTTTTCAGGCAAAACGGACGACGCCCGGGTTTTGGGCTGTCGGCTGTATGGTAGGGCTCACCGAGAAAACCTGCCTGCCAGAAAATAGGTCTATTTCCTGATTGGCTGGTTAGCTGAGTAACAAGCTCTACAGAGCTGGGGGGGGCCTAGAACTTGGAGGGGTCTCCCATTGTTGTTCATTCTTCATTCCTAATCAGTCACTTACAGTTTTCAGCTGCTTTCTGGCGCTAACACTGGCGCGCGCATTTCTGAGTAACAAACCCAGAGCTTCCAGACTTAGACTCTAGAGCAGCAGACTAAGGGGGCAGCTGACTTAAGCAACGAGCGTGGAAGCCCGCACGCTGCATCAACAACGCTGCTGCCCCAACCTGCTGCCTAGGCTTTCTTTTTCCACACGCTCGGCTTCACGGCGACACGTCCACTCCACCAAGCAGCGCCCCGTCGACTTCAGTGTCCATCCAGTCAGTCGTCTACACGAGTAGGTGCACCAGCCAAGAGGTCACAGTATGAGTCAGTGAGGCAGTGCACAGATAAAACAACACTCCCCCATTATCCAAAGGCATCAGTGTACACGAGCACGCAGAAGTGATGCTCCTCCATGTTCCCCGACCCAACACTCAGTGCAAGAACGAGAAGAGACAGATCACATGTGCAACGAGGATGAGCGACGAGAACCCATGCAGGCGATACCACATGCATTCAGGGTAGCAATCCGACCATACTCACAGCCTTCTTGAACGAGTTGCGCTTCAGCACCTTGGTGAGGAAGTCACCCAACTGCTTCCATAAGTTCCACACGACGTGAACGCTGCCCTCATGCAACAAGGAATGCACATAGTGATACTCAACATTGATGTGCTTCGTGCATGCATGGTGGACACCATCGTTGTCGGCAATCGCATCAGTACTCTCGTTGTCACAATACACGGTGATTGACGACACAAGTTGACATCCAATAAACGACGCAGCCACACTCTCACATGCACCAGCGCCCAAGGCCATATACTCTGCCTCTGCTGTACTGCGTGCGACATCCATGCTTCCCGCTACGCCATGGAACTGCCGTACCCCCTATGAGAAATACCCAACCAGTGCGACTCTTCCCATCTGTGCTCCATGCCCAATCACTGTCAGTGTATCCCATGGCTACCACAGACGACTGCCGACAAAATGTGAGGCCTCGACGTTGGGTGGAGACCACGTACCGCAACCCGCGGATGACTGCATCAAGGTGTAGCTGGTGTGGGGACTGTGAGAACTAGGAGAGGACATTCACGACAAAGGCGATGTCGCCCCGTGTGGTGGTGGCAAGAAAGATGAGTGACCCGATGACGTAGAGGAATGCCATGATGTCCACCGCTACACCCAAGGCACTGGCGTCAGTAGCCTTCAGCTTTGCCTACCCGCCTGGGGTCATCGGGGTGGAGGCCTTGGGGACAGCGGTCAGGAGATCGGCAAAGCGGTCAGCGAGAGTGTGAATGTACACAGAAAGATATACCCGCATGATGCCGTGCGTGAGATTGCACTCTATGTCCATGCAAAGAAACACCTACGCCGGCCCGAGATGCTTCATCTTGTAAGTCACCTTCAGAAACTCCTTCACCTGCTTGACAGTGGCAAGGTTGGGAGACGTGTTGAGTAGGTTGTCCACGTAGACGAGGATCGGAGCAAAGTGAGTCCCAGGAGTGATGAAGAGTGCCGGGTCTGTAGTGCTATGGAGAAATATGCCCTTGAGAAGGGTACGATTGATCTCCATGTTCAAGCAATGAGGAGACTGTTTGAGGCCATACAAGGTCTTCTGCAGTCGCCAGACTCAGCCCATCCCATCCTCAAATCCAGGGGGCTTGGTCATGTAGGGCTCCTCACCATCGAGAGCACCGTGAAGAAAGGCATTGCTCACGTCCATCTTGTGGAGCTCCCAACCATGCTGTGCGAGTAGGCTGAAGAGCGTCTGGCTGATGGTGAAATGGCCAACCGGGGCAAAGACCTGGTTGTAGTCAATTCCAGCAACCTGGGAGAAGCCCTTGGCGGTGAGCTGGGCCTTATAATTTTCCAGGGTGCCATCTAGCTTCCACTTTCGGTAAAATACCCACTTTGCCCCTATCGCCTTACGTCAGGGAGGAGTTCCACAAGCTCGTACACAACGTGCTTGTTGATAGCAACAAGTTCCTCCCAATATGCAGCCTCCCATTGGTCAGCGTCGTGTGCGGCACGGGCCTCGCGTAGGCTCTTTGGGTCGGTAGCCAGTGGGGAAGGCCGTGTTGTCAGCACACGGGCAATGCAAAGTCTTGTAGGAGCCCGGGCTAGGGTGGCGAAGACCACACGACGATGCTCTTGGGAGATGAGAGCATAGCCAAGGTCCGAGCCTAGGTCAGTGTCCTGAGCAACGAGGCAAAGGGTCGTGAGGCCCTTGATTCCGGGTTCACCGCTCACAACAGTGGGAGGGTAGGGAGGTGTGTTGACAGGTGTGCTAGAGGCTGGCCTTGGAGCCCTGGTACGAGGACCCGGGGACGGCGCCGGCTTACGGGGCTGTAGAATGCTACCAGGAGCACGGGGGTAGACCTGGTGCACCGGGGTGTCAGTGACGGAAGAGGGAGCCCGGCAAGGACGAGGTGGCAAGGGGGAGGTAGGCGTCCGATGTCGGAGAACTACTAGACACGGACGGATCCACAGAATTGGGTGCATCACATGCCGGAAGGGGATCAGCCAAGAGGTCAGGTTGGACTGAGGACTCAGCGGAGGACTCCGTCTCTGACATGTACGTGGCACTGCTGGCAGGGGAACTGGACGACAAGGTGGATAGCGAGGGAGGAGCATCCAAGCCATCCGCTGTTGTGGGTGTGGATGCAGTTGGGATGACCTGTGGTTCTGGAGCCGAAGCGACAGTGCGACAAGTATCTCCCCCACGTGAAGACAACGATGGATGCAGAGGGGAGGTAGACCGAACAGGAGGGAGGTCACAAGGAAAGAGGTCTTCAAAGAAGAGGACATCGCGGGTTTCAACAATGCGATGCCGGACCGGGTCACAGAAGTGCCAGGCCTTGGACTGACGCGCGAAACCGACGAAGGTGCAAAGTGGTCGTGAGGGGCAAGCTTGCCATCTCGCTGGTCCTCGGCGAGCCAGACGCTGGCGACGTATCCCAAGACACGAGGAGGCCAAAGATCGGCGCGCTGACCGCACCATAATGTATACGGTGCGGCATGGCGGGGAAGGGGACTATGTGGAACGCGATTCCACACCTAGGTCACGTCGGACATGGCCTCAAAGAATAAGCCTTCAGACAAACCAGACTCGACACGCATGGTGTGGACAGCATCGGCCATGGTGCGATTCGAGCATTCGGAGACACCATTTTACTACGGTGTGCCAGGGGCGGACGTCTCATGACGGACCCCATGACTAGCAAAATAGGCAGTACTGCCCCCATGTACTCACCGCCGCGGTCAGACCGAAAATGGCAGAGGGTACGACCGCACTCGCGCTCAACCGTGAGGTGCCAGGAATGGATGGCGGTGGCCACGTCACTCTTTCGGCAGAGGCAGATGACCCAGCGATAACGAGAGTAGTCATCGATGAGGGTTAGCACATACTGGCCACCCTCGACCACAGATGCAACCGGGAGAGGACCCAGGAGGTCCGAGTGGACAAGCTCCAATGGGTGAGTTGCCCGAGAAGAGGACGCAAGGTAGGAAATTTGGTCCATCTTGCCCTGGGCACACTCGATGCACTCGGTGCAGCAAGGCCATTGGAAGGTGGAGGGATCAAGTCCGAGCGCAGGCTGGGTGCGAAGCATGCTATCGACAGCATTAGAGTATGCATGGCAAAGGCGTCGGTGAAGGAGGTGCACGTGCTGGGGGAAAAGACCACTGGTGACAAACACATGTGTAGTGTCGGACGAGGGAAGGGACACAGATGAAGGAAGTCAAGTGACGTGCTAGAGGTTGTCACAAAAAATAGCACCGAACATAACCTGACTGGAAGGGCGAATGGAGACGGTGCCAATGACACAGGAGTGATGGACGTCCATGCTCATGAGGTCAAGAGCTGTGACAGACAGGAGGTTGAGTTCCAAACCCATCATATACAGCACATCAGTCACGAAGATGGCATCGGACGGACCGCAAAAATGAACGGCGCCAACACCATGGAACGGCAAGATCTACCCCGACCCCGTCTAGACATTGTGAACATTGCCAACGGGACCAAGCATTCTGAAAGCCTGACGACAGGACGTCTTGTTATGCGTGGCCACGGAGCCGATGATCCAGGTGCCATTGCAGTCACGGAGCGAGGCCGTGACGTTACTGTGAGCGATGAAACAGGACGCGGAAAAGGAGATAGAGGTTGCAAGATGCACAGACGAGACATAGGCAAAAGGATCATGCCAGTAATCAACCAGGCGACATCATCCAAAGTTGGTCCCGAAGGGCAACATGCGGCTTCCCTGAGGTCTCCTCGGAGGTTGGTCTCTGTCTGGCAGTGGAAGACCTCTCGGCTAGCACTCACACAACTCGTACTTCCCTGGGGAGGAGGCGTAATGCTGAGCTGCATGGTGATGAAGCTTTTCAGCTGGCGGATCCGAGCAGCGGAGTTGACGGGCGAGGGATACAAGCTCCACTGGGATGGAGGCTGTGGGTAGTACACCGGCTGCGCCGGAGCGTACTGCTGTTGCTGCAACGGTAGTGCATACGGCTGTGGCTGCGGCAGATGGAGAAGGGACGGCGGAAGCTGCGGTCGAGGCTGAGGAGCCGGCTACAGGGTGGAGTAGGTGGTGGCCACAGTGCAGCTACGGGAGAAGGGAGGGCCTGTGGTAGCAGTGGAGGTGCCAAGGCAGTGCTCATGCTGATAGCGCAAGGCGGTGACAATGCGGGCCTCGTCAATAGGGATGGGGCACGTGTACCACCAGTGCCCCGTCTAGCCATAGTTGTGGCACGTCAAGATAGTGCCACCGGAGGAATGCTGCCCCTTGCCCTTGTCCTTCCCTTCCTTCTTTCCTTTGCCCTTGGCATTGCCAGAGGAGGAAGTATCAAGGGAAGGGGTAGAGAGGAGCCGTCAGAGGTGGCAGCTGTGGTCGCAGAAGAGCCATGGTGCTCAAAGTTGTGTGTCCTTGTGTGCTTCCCTACACTTAGGAATAGGTCGTATCCCCAGGTCATCAAAGTGCCCTCGAACGCTAGTGCCTCGAGGATGGGTAGGCCGTAGGGGACGAAGATGTCCGCAAACTCAGGAGTGGCACCATTCTTGATGGTGAGGAGGGCAGCAAGCGGGGGAGGTGCGACTGTCTTGAGCGGCCGCAAGATGTCATGTGCACGGTGCCAGTGGGTGGTGAAGGACTCGGAGTCTCTCATGTGAAGGGAGCTGAAGTCCTTGAGGAGGCGGCTGACAGCTGCCTGACTGGAGGTGTGGTACGGCTGCGTCAGCATGTCCCAAGCCCACAACCGCATCTGGGCACAAGGGGAGGGACTTTGGCTATACTACAACCTTCCGCATGATGACGCGGTCCCGGAGCAGGCGCTTGAGGCAGGCCGCGCCGTCCGCATACTCATACTCGTCGCACCTGATGCTGACCGTACCGCCTTCGAGCCGTTTCTTGGTAACACCACTGATGACACCAGCGTTGACCGAGAAACGGCTCGAAGGCGGTATGGTCAGCATCAGGTGCAACGAGTATGGGTATGCGGACGGAGCGGCCCGCCTCAAGCGCCTGCTCCAGGACTGCGTCGTCATGCGGAAGGTTGTAGTACAACCACAGTTCCTCCTCTTGTACCCAGATGCGGTAGAGCAGTTCCCAAGACGGGAACTGCTCATCTCTGACAAGGGTAGGAGGAGGGGACTCAAAGTCCTTGCACCGAGAGGGGCCGGCCGCTCCAGTGCCTAGGACCCTAGTAACTATCTGCTGCTATTGCTACACCTGCTGCTGCGTTGCTATCTGCGCTGTTGCAGTCAGAGCAGGACCAGGCTGTCCCGGGAGGATAGTCTAGCTGGTGCTGGTTGCGGCAAGCATCTGGCGCAACTGATTGACCTGGCGCTGCAGATCCGGTATGGGATCTGCAGTGGGCGTGTCTGCAAAGCTATCCTACGTGCCAGAGGTATTGTCCTTGCTGGGCATTGTCGCTGCTGCTGAGGCTGCTGACGCCTCTGCTACCGTTGCAGCTACTGCTGCTACTGCTACTGCTGCTGCCGCTGTTGCTACTACAGTCGCCGCTACTACTGCTGATACTGGTGCTGCCGCTACTGGTGCTTCCGCTGCCATTGCTGCTGCTGTCGGTGCTGTTGTTGCTGCTGCTGCCGCTCCTGCTACTGCCACGGCTGCTACTGTCGCTGTTGCTGCTGCCGTCCCACGCTGGGTTGGTGCATAGTCTCCCCTCAATTAAGAGCTGGATGATAAAAGTGGTCCGATCGAAAATCTGAATGCGTTTCTTGCTGATTTGGGATGGTGGCAAACATTGACCTCAAGTCGAGAAATTTGACGAAGCGCTGAAATTTTAAGTTTTAGAATTCTAGCACTTAAAAATCAAGCTCGTCCAGATCAAGTGAAATTTAGACCGCATGAGCATCTGACTGTGCTGAATTCAGTGGTGGAAGTCTTGAAAGGTTAAAAAAAAGGGTATCAAAACGACCTGATCTTGTGCTCAGCTTGAAATTTTTTTAACAATGTGGATCTGCGACGCGGGACGATTAATGCTGGAGGCTACAGACCACTAAATGAGCCGATTATGGTGGCTATGGAAAGCTTGTGACCTAAGCTTTCCAATGAGCCTATGCGCATATTTTTTTATGTCCGTTTGAGTCCAGTGCAGTCGGGCGTAGGGGACGAGGGTGGCTGATGTGATTTGCGACTATGTCTCCTCCTCGTCCGTGCGGCTTCCAAGAAGGTGTGAGGAGGGAGCAGTAGCTAAAAATGGTACTCCTGCCCTCTTCCTCTTCCTCTTGGGTGCCTGCTGTTCCCGCTACTACTGCTCCTTGTCGTTGCAGCTGTGTTTGACACTGCTGCTACTGCTGCGACTCTGCTACTGATGCCGCTACTGCTTCTGCCACTGCTGCTGCTGCCGCTACTGCTGCTGCTGCTGCTACTGCTACGGGTCACTCACACCTCTGGTTGACGTTGCCACGTGCGTCGTTGCCAGAATATTGCTGGGTGTCGCTGCGCTGGCCGCTCACCTCCCTGTGTCAAACATTGGGGTCAGAGCTGACGGAAAATTTTCGGCAGCATTTCCCCTGGCCCACTGGCCATGGGAAAAATTCTGACGTGGCCACCAGGCAGGTCACTGCTGCCGGAAAAATCCGGCAGAATTTTCCCTTAACTGGTGTGTATGGGAGGTCTGCTGGCGTAGTCAGAAACGTGTATGCCACTGCTGCTGCTACTGCGTCTGCTGCGCTACGGCTCTGATACCAAAAAAGGAACTAGCTAGTGTGCAGGTTGGGACAGTGGCGTTGTTCACGCAGTGTGCGGGAACCCACGCTTGTTGCTTAGTCTGTCCCCTTAGTCTGCTGCACTAGAGTCTAAGTCTAAGAGCTCTGGTTTGTTACTCAGAAGTGTGTGCGCCAGAAAGTACCTGGGATGAAGCAATGACTGATGAGGAATGAAGAACAACAAACTGAGACCTCTCTCAGTTATAGCCTCACCGCAGCTCTGTGAGGCTTGTTACTCAGAAAACCAGCCAACGAGGAAATTCCTAGCATTATCCTGTTTGGCAGAATTTCCAGGGTGAGCCCTGGCAGACACCAGACAGCCCAAAACCCAGACATTGTCCGTTCTGCCTAAAACCTGGACCATACCAAAACAGCCACGTTGCAAACGCAGTCGTGCAATCAGAATCAACAAGAAAACTAGCTACAAGGAGTTATAACTGCCCGAACTCAGGCATTGACTACACTATTTCAGAGAGCCAACTACGACTACTCATGACGTGACAGCCAAGGGTAGGCTGCCGATGGAGCTGGTCGTGCGAGGGTACAGTATCAAAAGCACGAGGAGAAGGAGAACCACATGCTCGGCTTCACGGCGACACGTCCACTCCACCGAGCAGCACCCCGTCGGCTTCAGCGTCTATCCAGTCAGTCGTCTGCACAAGCATGTACACCATTCGAGAGGTCACAATATGAGTCAGTGAGGCAGTGCACAAATAAAACAACAACAACATCATGTGGCAATTGGCTCACACAAGAATCCGTTGCGGAATTTTCAGAAGACACGTGCATCTACATGACCTCATCCAAGTAGGAACAACGTGTGCCCTTATGATGGAGTTCGTAGTTTTAGTGATTCTTGCTCATTTGGATGCCCATCATACCTATAATGCCCTCTCGTCTTGCTCCAAATTCTCAATACATCATACTTGCATAGGAGACAAATGTTGTGACTGCATTGGAGCTCTCTCCGACAATATGGGAACCATTCATGGTGAAGCTTGCACTCTGTCAGAAGTAGTGCACAATTCAGCGATGGTGTACGGACACATGATCTGTGTTTCCTCATGACTCAAGTAATTTTGACTATACAAACCGAATAATATGTATGGATTTGTGAAGTTGAGTGGGTAATGACCAAAAAAAAATATAGCATATGGTTCAACCAGAGGAGACAAAACAAGAGTATGATTTAAACTCGTCAAGAACTCGATATACGTTACATCCTTGTCGGAAAGCATGAATGTAAACCCGTGATTTACTTTACATCCTTGTCTATGCTAGGAGGTTTTCACCACCAATAATGGTGGTTTTAGCAGCCGCCGCATGCTCTGGACATCTCTACAACCAAGCCTGAGTCACACTCTGCAGTGCATTGTTGGGAGAATTAAATCAGTGAATTACCTCGTGGAAGAACAAATGTTGGAGTTGGCATTCTCGGTCAAGATTTCTAATGTATTTCCTGAGGAGGGCCAGCAGATTGACAAAGGCCATCTTCAACTCTGATTTCCTTAGAGCCGTAGTGATGGCCTTGAGAGCCTTGCAATGACCATTCACCTTTGTCCATTGGAGGGGAGTACAATTTGCGTACACACCCTTCTAAATTTCCACATTCCTCAAGTTTCTATCTTCCGCCACCACACTAGAGTAACTGTAAAGGTGCCTCATTGGCTCCTCGCCATAGGAAAGGGGACTCGACGCCTGCACCTATATGAGGTGTAGCCTCCTGCCATTGCCATTGATTTTAAGACAATCAACCACTTTGATGCCGACTCAACTAGCTATTGACAAGAAGCAAAGATTGCCTTTGCCGGATCGCGACCCGGCTCACACTCGGAAGAGCTCCCTATGTGGCTGCCTTTGGCACCCTTGCTACTATCGGCATCATCACTGCTTTAGGTAACTTATTTTGGATCAATGGGTGATTTACCCTTCTCAAGCGACCACCTCAACTCCTCCTTATGACAATAAAAATGATTATTGTCCCCGCCATTGTATCTGTGCTATTCATCCGTGTCCACGTGTGGGTGGTCTTTCCCGAATACGTCTTCTTTCATATAAGAATTGTCCTCTTGCACATCGACATGCTCGTATAGCACTTCCTCAGTGTTCACATGCTTCTTGGTGTCACTGAGGTTTGCACGTGTTGTTGTTGGTGATATAGTGGCCTTTGGGTCAGCCACCATGCTTGCGGTCGCGGCCTCCAAAATTTGGGGACCACCAAGGGAGCGTGGTGAAGCCGTCACCACCTTGTTGTTGTTGAACTGGCCCTAGCCATCCTCCAATGTTTTTTCGTGCAACTTACATGTCCAATCAAGAGTCACCTCTTTCTTGCCTTCTTTCTCTCATTATTGGTGATGCAAGTAGAAAAGTATTTCTTTTTCTTCCAAGCCAACGCAAATGGTACAATCATGCCGTAAATTTTTCTACTTCTCTTGGCCGCCACGGCCAGCACATTCACGTGGTACAGAAATAATTTGTTCCTACGCCCACTACGGTCGGCACAATCACACGGTTTAAAAGCTATTAGTTCTCATCCGTGAGACACGGCCCTAGGTAGCTTCTGAGAACCTAGGCTAAATCTAAACTTGGCAAAGAGTAAAAGAAGGTAAAAGAAGCAACGATGTGGGATTTTCTCTTAATGCTAGAGTACAAGGGAGATTTTATAAGAATCAAGAACAAAAAAAAAGGAGAGCATGAAGCCAAACCATTTCTTAAACTCGTGGTCTTTGTCTTTCTTGTCTTGCATCCTTGGGTCTTTTTTCCCTTCTCTTCTCTTGTCTTCACGTATCTCGTGCTTATTGGAGGTGCCTTACTTGATCCCACGGGAAGGCAACAAGAAGGCCTAAAAATATCCCAAATTTTTCGCCTCTCTCATTATTTGTACCTCTTACCCCTTGAAACTCGTTACATGGCTTGGTCTAAGGTGGGGGCAAGGAATTTAAGAAAAAATGGTGGGAACAAGAGATCTAAAGAGGATGGTGTCCAAAACCGCGCCACAAGAATCCACGTGGCCTAGAGGAGATGGATACTAACTTGTGGAAGATAAGAAAATTAAAGAGAGCACATGGAGAGTTTCCTAATGCACTTTACGAGGCTTAAAATGGTTCATATTTCAACTGGTCTTCCCCTTTTCCGTTGATGCTGGTGTTGGTTCCGATGAAAGCATTTTTTTATGTAGTAAGCATAGTAAACAATGAGTTGCAGGTCATGGACATTGTTCTAGCTCTACCTTCCAGTTCTATGGTTGTGGTCTTAAGCTCTCGCATGAAATCATCATCACAGTTCCTACAGTGGCTTCCAGAGCTTGCTAACAGGGTTTTTCCATCGACACCACTCAAAATGAAAGCTCTTCCAATGTCAAGTGTTTCTTATTTGTGTCCCCAGCTTTTCTAGCACAGTCTATGATACTTCCTACCTCGCAACTTGCCCGTTAACACAGAATGTTGCTAAGGGAGCTTCTTCATTCCCTCACCCCCTCCTATAACATATCATTTCATACTATTGTTCAAATTTCTCTCCAAATCCTCTGTTTTAGTGTATCTAAAGTAGCAATTTCTTGTTCTTGGTGTGCAGTGTTGGACACTGTGCACACGCTTCTCCTCCTGGGTGATCCGCGTACTTCTCTCGTTGCTTCCTCTCTCCTTCTACTACTCTTCTGTTGCTCTATCTTGTGCCCTTCATCCTTGGCAGTCATGGCTTGCATCTTGTGATCTTTGCTCACTTGTGGTGACTGTGGGGCATTGGGGAGTGTTGGCATGTCAGTCACGGTGACTTCCGGACTTGTCGCCATTTCCTCGTTGGATGTTGTGATGCTCGACGACTACTTTGACAACATCGGCCTTAGCTGGCACGTCCTCTCATGCTCACTGGAGTTTTCTTGATGACCAGCTCCTATGGACCATTTGATTCATCGTTTCATCTTTTCTTGTTCCTCACTCAGTCATAAGGTCTGTATTTCTATATAAGGTACTTCTTTTTTTTCGTCATTCAGACAGCCAAGCAACTCATAGGAATGCCAAGTTCTAGCCAGCACTTGTTTATGACATTGTAGCTAGATTGTTCCCTTTTCCACCATTTGGTTGGAATTGTGTACTTTAATGCGACTCACAAAACAGTCGTTGTAGACACACCGCCTTGGCAGCCCCAGGCCCCAGCATAACAAACTCAGCCCTTGATGAGCTACGTGCAATGCAGCCCTGCTTGTCACTGTGTTGCGACACAATGGTGCCACCAAGTAGGAACACGTAGCTTGTCTGACTGTACCCATCAGGGCTCCATGTCCATTTATTGTATGTATAGCTGTGGACTACAACCAACCATTATCGTCAAAAGCAAAGTTTGAGGTACGGTGTGGAGACCACGTACCATACCACTCACACAGCCGCATGAGGGCTCTCGCCTGAGGACACAACAAAATTGGCTCTTTGATGTACTTGGCCACTACCACACGACCCGGCATTACTGTTTCAAGCCGTACAATGCTTTGTGTAAGTGCCAGACCTTGTCACCCACCTCAAAACTAGGTGGCTAGATCATGTAAATGTCATCCTATAAGGTGCAACGGAGGAACACATTGTTCACATCCATCAGGTGCAATAGTGGTGAATAAAAACCCTAAACAGAGTTCGAGCGATGGTCATGCGGCCAACGGGTGCGAAGGTGCCAATGAAATCCACACCCTCAACCTATGAAAACCTCTTGGCCATCAAGCAAACCTTGTATCAATCCAGTGTGCCATCAAGCCCCACCTTCTTGCAAAAGACCCAGTTGGCATGTACAGCCTTCCGCCCAGGCGGGAGGTCAACAAGCTCATAGACACCGTGCTCAAAGATGGCTCCCAGCTCATCCTCACAAGTAGCACACCACAACTCTGCATCCTGAGCCGAAAGAGCCTCCTTCAATGTGCTTGGATCAGGCATCGTCGAGGGAGAGCTCCAGGTGGATAAGAAACACACATCCGGACTTGGTATGACCACGTCAAGGTGAGCTACAACATCACAAGTGACTAAGAACTCTCAGGAGACCAACCTATAACCAATGGGATCAAGTGCACCATAGTGTAGTCCGCGTAGACACTCGGGCCAAGGGCCTTCGGACCAAGCTCACCGCTCGAAACACTACGAGTGGGGCTTCGGGGTGTCGAAACGACTGTTCGTTGAGCCCCGGAGGCGAGTGGTTGAAGATGATCACCAGGCTCACTGGAGTAACCCGAAGTTGAGGTGCTCACCTCTGGCTGCATAGCAAACAGCTGGTCCACAGCCACAAGGACTGCATCAAGGGAAGGGGAGAGGATGGAGGACGACCATGGATACTTGTTGGCTCGCTCGTCAGGGAAGCAGGTGTAGACAGAGGACCGGGTGTGACTGGGGAGACTGCCTGAGGCACACAACCAGGTGTGGCAGAGCAAACCGGCATAGGCACGGAGTAGGTGTGCCAGGGAGGACTGGCACTGGCACAGAGGGAGGTGTGCCAGAAGGGACTGACCCTCGCACAGGGGCAGGTATACCAAGAGGGACTGAGACTAGCACATGAGTAGGTGTAAAAGAAGGGCCTGAGACTAGCAAGAGAGCACATGTGCTAGAAGGAACTGACACTGGCACGAAAACAGGTGTGCCTGAGGGAGCCGAGGAGGCCACGGGACTGACAGCACAATGGCCGGATCACCATCACCTGGACACCGGACCACAGATGAGGATGCCCGGATAGACCCATCAGTAGGTCTAGACTCCTCCATCTGTCGGGAAGCCACACAGGTGGGAACGTGGTCGACGGCCACTGACACAATGTCGGATAGGTTGCGGTAGGTGAGATCCTCAAAGAAGAGATTGTCTCGAGACTCGACGATGCACTGACAAGCAAGGTCCCAAAAGCGCAAGGCCTTCAATCATGGAGAAATACCAAGGAAGGCACACATGCGATCCCGAGGTGAGACACTTGGACCCCTGCTGGTCTTTGGTGTACCAGACACAAGCTAGGGACCCCCAAATGCAAGTAAGACGGCGGTTGGCACGATGGCCAAACCACAACTTGTACGGCATGACATGGTCCGGAAGAGGGCCATGCGGTTGGCGGTTCCAGACCCACAACATGTAGGAAAACCCCTCATAGGCAAAGGAATCTATAAGACTGCACTCAGACTGCATAGCTCAGACTGCATCCTCCACGGTGCGGTTCCAACGCTCAGACATGCCATTATGCTGTGGTGTAGTAGGGGCAAAGATCAGGTGAAAAATAATGTGCTCTGCAAACAAGTTGTCGATCGCGCCTAAGAACTCACCACCACGATCTAGGCGGAACATGTGGAGGGTCTGACTAGACTGACGCTCAGCCAACACCAACCACAGGCAAACTGCCACGATGGCATCTCATCCGGGTAAAGTCATCCGGGTAAAGTCATCAGTCGGGGTGAGGACATATCGCCCCCGATCTGAGAGAGACTCGACAGGGAGGGGACTGAGAAGGTCTGAGTGGACCAACTCGAGCGGACACAAAGCCCCAGAAGTGGGATCAGGGTAAATACAGGGATGCATCTTACCCAGAGCATAGAAGAGACAATGGACTTCTGTGGCTTCTTGAAGGAATCTGCGTCAAGACCGAGGGTTGGCTGAGTCCAAATGAACTTGTAACAAAACACACGCAGATGCAGAGGAAGGAGAGGAGACAGAGGAAGTGCAATGAGACACACGATACAGGTCATCAACAACTTAGGCATGAGGAAGAACGACACGAGTGTCGAGAGCAATCATAGTGGCAGAGTCAGTGGAGTTGCTTAACAGAGAGACCCATCCTGGTGCAAGCACGAATAGAAAGTAGTCAAAGCTCGAGAGCAAAGTCAAAGAGCACATCGGAAATGTACAAGCGGACAGACAAACCAGATCCTCTGCAAATGGACCAAACTGAAGTAGCAAGGCCGAGCAGCAAGAAGTCACTATGATGAAATGTCATTTGGTGGGTGGCTCTGGAGTCAATGATCCAAGTGCCGCTGCCTCGGGACATGTCGTCAACACAGAGAAACTTGCCACAGAGCACCCTGTCTCTATTGGACACTCAACAACAGATTCAGAATAACGACAAAAGGCATGAATCTTTGACTCCTCAAGCCACTTTATGCTATCGGATCCATTGTCATCACGAGCTGACTCATCTCATCCACAAACATTATCACGGGCAACGAACGTAGTAGGACAAGTTGTGTGTGGACCACCTGTTTGTGACAACAAACTCACATCTCCCTGAGTACATAGTTCCAACAGCTTGCAAAGCTCAGCAATTGTGTGATTCCTAGGATCCTGATCACTACTATTGCCTGGAAAATTGACAGCGTCTGCTGTTGCTGTGGTCGTGACACAACGCACCTGTGCGTCACCAAAAGACATCAGCTATGTGTGCGTCTCCTGGAGGCCGCACATGATCCTGCTCTAGTCGAGGGGCTACTCGCACTTCGTGTAGTGGTGAATACTCCCGTAGTTGTAGCAGTGGAAATAACGTCCACTACCACTACTTCTTGGGTAATACTGCTGTTGTTGCTACTCCTTACTAAGTGTCTAATTTCTATTCTTCACTCGTGTGGTCTCTACAATGGCCTGAGTCTTGACGCTCGAGGTAGAGGGTGATGAAGAGAAAATGGTAGAGGTTGGGCACGCAAACTGGGACGAACGCATCAGAGGAGTCACGGTCACTGTTGCAACAAGGGGAAACTGTTGATGTGCGACAACAACCTCATGAGCTGATGTTGCCTGTAGAAAGTAGCAATGATCCCAAGGAAGAAGCTGTTTAACTCAGACAACTTGGAGAGGGCCACTTGGTCAATGTCCGTGGAGAGCTTCATGCAGTCCCGATGCACTCCCATCATGATGGTGTCAAGGGCCCACAGTTGTATCTTGCCACCAGTCTTATGGCGCAGATAAAGGCGCATGGCACGCCTCAAGTAGTCAGCTACGAGCTCTGTGGGACCCTGACAGAGGGAGTGGAACTCACACAGGGGAGCCTCCCTCATGGCGTGGGTCTCTGCAGCAAGCAGTGGCAGGGATAGCTGCCAGCCCTGGCGTGGATCTGCTCCAATCACAGTCCCGGTCTCACCAAGGAAGGGATGGAAGTTGACCACGGTCCCCAGTGGCATAGCGTAGAGAAGTTTGCGCATTGCCCTTGCTGTTGTCTCGACCTGGTGAGTACCGCTTGTCTGATACTGGCTGTTGTGGTAGGGCCAGACATCCTCTGAGTCGGCCCACCCAAAACAGGGTCTTCCACTACTCGAAGCCCTCGTCGCTATTGTAGAAAGGTGGAGGTATCTCAAAGTCCTTCGGTCTCTGCTCCATGAGAGGACGACCTCAAGCTTGGGAGATGGTGGACGAGGTACAAGGAGACCACCAGTTAGAGAAACGTCACCAAAAGCAAACGTCGTTGAATGTCACGTCAATGACTGATAGTGAGAAGGTGGTGGGATAGGAGGCGTAAACTACCAGAAACATGTAACTCTAGCAGCTCCTCTTCATGTATGCAGTGAGGCTTCTGAACGCCCCCTCAGTAAGTCCATGATCGCATGCAGCGCATCGGTATCATGCAACTGCTGGCCTTGCATCTCATCCTACGCCTGACGAAGATCGTCAATCACGACTGACTGCGACCGTTGGCTCATGACGCCCGAGTAGGAGGAAGAAAAGGGGTCAACCAGGTCCTTTCCTCTGTCACAGACCGGTGCCATGAAGCTGCTCAGTATGCGTCTAAACATGAAAGTTGTCAGAACAAGAAACCAACAATGTTTTTAAGGGGATGGAACGATGGAAAAACTTGACGCTTCGGCCAAACATTTGGCCTAGTGTTGGTGGGGATGTCATCACCTACAATGACAACGTCAGCATGAAGGTTGTCCGAATCAGCAAAACATGGAGCAATGTTGAGTAAAATAATGTTGAATTCATTGGTGGGTTTTTTACATAAAAAAATTTAAAGGGTATAAGATAAAACGTCACTGGCCAAAATCCACAAAAAGTCTAGATCTAACACCGTGTTTTTTTCTTGTATCCCACAAGGCACAAAACCAAGCCGAAGTGGATGTGTTTGACAGCTTGATAACAGAGCTTTCCAAATTGTCCTTATACGTTTAAAACAGTAGTCATTTGGGTTTGTCACGCTCTCACACGCCCGGGGTGGTGGTACATGCGAGCTTACTGAAACTTCAGAGAAGCTTCATGCACCGCACAGGGACATCACATGCCCCAAATGCTGCTACAAAAGGTTGGACGACTCTCCGCTTCATTCATGGAAGTGAGCATGGTGATGCGGTTGTAGCCATCTTTGTAAGGGTATCTCTCCTGTAGTAATCTGCTGCGGCATATCACTATGGGTTGGCAGGTCCTCCTGGACCTTGGCTATAGCAATGACTCTTACAGCTACCGCCACTGCTATGTATCTGCTGTGCAGCTCAATGAGGTATGCCTTGCTGCTTTGATACCATGGAAAAGTGCTAGGAAGTTTCCTAGCCTTTCTATTGCTAATGTGGTGACACTCTCCAATCACCTTGTGCATTAGCAAGCAAGCAGGTGCAAGAAACAACAAGGGTTAGGTTAGGGAGACACACAAAGTATAATACGTAATGCAGAGAGAGATAACAACTGACAAGGACAGTGCATAAATACCTGCCATGACGCACGGCGAGTGACGCACGCGGCGGTGTCAGTTTGTTCTAAAACCAGCCCAAAACCACCGTCTTGGCCATAAGTCTACGCACAGTCATCCAAACGCAACACCAAAGCAAAATCTTGAGCCAGACACTACGACTGGTCACATGCACTGCTCAGGCATTGATCGGTGGACACAAAGCACAAAACATGCAAATCCGGATCAAGAGCCAATCCACCGTGAAAAATCTAACAACTGGAGAAAAACTGCAGAGCATCCCAACAAGCACCAAGGACGCTATGGCTGCTGTCTTACAGCTACTAGTGGGTGGAGCCACCACCCATCGGTGCTCGAGGACTAGCTGGGTACGTATCAGGGATCTGCATGAGCATGGACCATGCCGAATGGTCATAGTGAGTTGTACAAACAAATGGGGACGAATCATATCAGTTGGTGGGAAATGCAATTGTGAACACCCAAAATTGTACACCGAAGCACACAATTTCATCCAGTTGGTGGGAAATGCAACAACCTAGCTTCTAGCCTCTAGGCTACATGCCGCAGTTGTATGAGCTGCCATGTTGTGTGTAGGACAAACCGAAAGACGTATAGGATTCAAAATGGGAATTCTATGTGATTCAGTTTCAATCAAACCGCCAAGGAAATGATCCCATGGAATTAGTCATGGAGAAAACTTCAATAAGCTTGTAAGACAACCGTAGTTGGAGGCCATGTTTGCCAGGCCAAGTCAAAGTCGATGCTAAGTCGCCAAGTCGAAAGTCGAAAGTCGCCAGTCAATCACTCAAGTCGACTTGGCCATGCCAAGTGCGTGCTTATGATTGTACTACACTGTGTCATTTGGCCTTATCATTGTTTAAACTTGCCTGTCACTGACAATTATGCAGTTTGAAAAGTAACAGTTTTTCCTATATTTGTACAAGACATGTCCTGGATCCCTTAACACATCAGCTTAACTACAAATTCCATTTATTCATTCCAATGTGCTATGCATGCTTGGGGAGCAGTTCTCAACCCCTTGGGTGGTAATTGCTGTCACAGAAGATGCACAAACAAAAAACCGAACTGCCAAAAGCAAAAGGATGCGATGAAGCTGGAAAGGAACTTTCATTGCTTGTGCAAACTAAGTAAGAGCAACCTAATGAAAACAAACTAGGGAAAAACATGAGACACAATTAAAGTGAAGGATCAGATGAAGGTCATCTAGGGACCTTTACAGCCTGTCTTTGGGCGTTCACCAGCCGCAGCAGCAACCCTCCTCCCTAATCCTGTGGATGCTCTCACTCTAGTAGTAGAGCCTGCTTCAGAACCAGCTATTGCCCCTGCTGCAGAAGCACCTGCTGGTGAAGCACCTACTGCTGAAGTACCTGTTGCTGAAGCTCCTGCTGCTGAAGCACCTGGTGCTGAAGCTCCTGCTGCTGAAGCACTTGCTGTTGAAACACCTGCTGCTGAAGCTCCTGCTGCTGAAGCACCTGCTGCTGGAGCTCCTGCTGCTAAAACACCTGTTGCTGTAACACCTGATGCTGAAGCACCCACAGCCTCAACATCGTTGCGCTTGCGTACTCTTGCCCTCAGGACTCTTGACGCCTCTTGTCCCCCATCTTCATCTCCCTGCTTCCCGTCCTCCTCGTTGCTCTCATTCCCACCATCTTCTTCCATCCCAGCAATCTCTTCATCCTCCGCCTCATCATCCTCATCGTCGCTGTCCAATCCCTCCTTCTCCCCTTCCACTTCCCTTATCTCCTGAACATCCAGATCATCAGGATCTAGGGCATCAGTAATGGTGGGATCCCACACAAAGTCCTCCTCATCCTTGTCCTCCACATCTCCATCAACCTCGCTCTCGCTGCCCTCAGCCTCTTCCTCTATGGCCTTCCTGATGTCACTGGTCAGCTTCTTCCCCTTCTTCTTCCCATGCAACCTTGTCAACCGGACGTTTGTCCAGACCAGCAGTTCCAGTGTAGAGACCTTCAGACGGTTGCGCTTGGCTGTCTGGATGAGTTCATGCTTGCTGAAGCAGCAGCTTAGTGTCGTAGTTGCTACAAGGCTGTGCCAACAGCCTCATTGCGAATGCTCTGAGGACGGAAAGGCTTGTCGTGTGGCGGGCATGCCATCTGAAGGCTGGAATTTCACCCGCTATGACCTGCTGCACTGCTTGCGTGGCGCGCTGCACATCCTTCATCTTACTTCGTTGTTCCTCCAGCGTGACCCAGCCATTTTCAAACGCCTCCAGCTCCTTGTCCATTGTGTCCTGGTCTCCAGGATCTGGCACCAGCGCCATGACGACGGTGTTCCACGCCTCCACGATCTTCTCGTTGCCATCAAACTTGTGCCCAAAATGTTGCAGGTGGCAACGACGTGCTGCGGCATACACCGGA
Source organism: Penium margaritaceum (assembly GCA_023375785.1). NCBI lineage: Eukaryota > Viridiplantae > Streptophyta > Zygnematophyceae > Desmidiales > Peniaceae > Penium > Penium margaritaceum. The sequence continues at coordinate 96,874 of SZWC01002238.1, forward strand.
CAAGACATTTGAATAGTCCAACGATAGGACAGCTGCCCTGCCACAAAATACACCCATTCTGGGTTGCACTTCGCACGGCGACTGCCCCGGGACACTCCTAAAGCATTGATAGCTTCAGTCGTTTCAAGCAGAGTCTAAAAAACAATCCCTGCAGTCCCGTCGGAGCTGTCTTCCTTGCGAATGACAAGCACGATTGGAAGCATGAGCTTGACCATGGCCTTGACCTGCACCCAGAACACTCCCATCTTCACAATTCTATGCACCTCCTTCTTTTTTGCCTGCCACTCAGCATCCTTACCGACACTGCCAAAGTCAGTCCACCTCGTGCTGGTCACAATCTTGACAAGGACCTCACGCAGCTTTAGCAATCTCTCAAACATCTTGTGCACAGATCCGAACCGGGTAGCACAGGCAGGCAACAACACCAAACCACCCCCTGTCTTCAGCCAAGACCTGAGAAGGTCTTTGTCCCTGAAAAATGACACGACTCTCTCGGCCTTGCTGATAAGATTGCCTCCCCATTCTGTCTTTGCAACATCCTTCAGCACCAGATCCAAGGAGTGTACCACACAGTGGCTGAAAACCACAGCCGGGTACTTGTTCCTGAGTTCAACCTATGCCTTTTTGTTTGTTGACGTGTTATCGGTGATGACCATGATGACATTTTCAGCTCCCACCTCGACGATGGCGTGGTCGATCACTGCAGCGACGTGGTTAGCATTTCTGATGACCCCGCTTGCATCCCGTGAGAACAGGTGGGCCACTCCCTCCGCGTTTGAAGCCATGGCGGAGTAAATGGGTCGGATCTGGATGTCGGACCACTCGTCAACTCCGAGCGTCACACCGAAAATGTCCCAGCCAGCACGAAGTGGTACTTCCAATGCCTCCAGCTCTTTGTTGAGTGTTGGAAGGAGCTCCCCTGTCACCCGGTCCTTGGAAGGCAGCCTAAAGCTGGGGGTGTTTATTCGTGCATCCTCGACCAGCTCCAGAACCATGTCATCACAGCAGAAGGAGATGGGCAGCGCGTTTTTTGCCATTATCTTGACTATGGTATTCTCGCAGGCAGCGTTGTTGGCGTTTGCGATGTGCTCACACATGAGGGTTTGGCGCGTTGTGTTGAGGGATGTAGCTTCATCTGGAGTGATGCTGCGGAGGGAGGCTGGGATGGTTGCTGGAGTGTGAACAACTTCTGGGACGGCAAGAGTGTGGTCGGCTCCGTTGGGGATGTTGCTGGATGCAGCTGCTCCGTGAACTGCGCAAAGCTCCTGACGCTTGCGCTTGGCCACGAGCTTCACCCAGTCCACTGGGCTGGAAGCTGTGCCCCATGGCTCACCCTGGCCATTGTACAGCTTTTCGTCAAAGGGCACCCATCCATCAGGGGGCGGTGGCAAGGGGGGGAGACTGAGTAGAGCTCGGGCAGCCGCAAGAACCACCTTGCACTTGGCGATGTTGGAGACGACTGCCCCAAAGTGCCCTTGCATGCGGTCTGAACCGCCTGAGCCGATTCTTCTGCAAGGCCCACACTGCCATCCGGGGTAGCCTCCAGCAGTAGGGACATGTCTGAAGAATCTGCTGAGTGCACGGATGAGGAAGTCTCCAGCCAGAAACGGCTGTATGGAGGAGGGAGTGCTAGTGGTGGCCTGCCTGGCCCTGCTGGCCATCTTTGATACGCTGATTCGGAGTCACACTGCATGCTGTCGATAACTTTGAGCTCCCCTCCCCCGCAAAGGCAGACTGGAACCACATAATGCGGCTCCTATCCATCCTCGTCCAGGTTGGCATGACATGTCATGCAATGTACAGGTGTTTGCTGCATTGTAATTGGTTGAAAAACCAGCGCAAAGTGTCACAAGGGGCTGGTGTGTTGCTTCTACACAACCTGCACGCATCATACACATGAGAAACACGCCGAAACTGTACGATGCATGGCTGGGTCTGTCCTAGACAGCCATCCATCATACGAGGCAGATATCTCACCCTCTTGTGTGGCTGTCACCTCGGCAAGAACCCCAGCAAAAATGGCCATACGGTTGCCAAAGCACAAATGTACAAGCGAGACCTCATCTGAAATGAAGGGAAAAAAAAAACCAAGGCCTGGTCCAACTTGGCCAGAACCTTAATAAGGTCATCCCAGTGCCTGGAAAAAAAAAGGGGGATCAAGTCAAGTCGACGTCGACGTCGACTTTGATCGACTTAGCGACTCCGACTTAACCCCCTAAAGTTGGAAGTCGAAGTAAACATGGATTGGAGGTTGCATAGTTTATCTAAATGACCACATTTATAGCACCCATAGAGGGAGGTAACCTCTCCAATTTACAACATTTCCGTCACAGGTTTACCAACGCCACATGTGTGTCTCCTTCATGGGCCCCTTGCCGTGATGTGAGACGTTCCGTCTGTCTGTACAGCTTAATGTGACCACCCGGCCATGTCCATGCTCGTGCACATCCCTGATACATACCCAGCTGGCGCCGGAGCGCCAACAGGTGGTGGCTCCATCCACCAGCAGCTGCTATACAGCTGCCACGGTATCTTGAGTGCTTTCTGGGGTGCTCTGCAGTTTTTGTACATTCATTAGAGTTTTCTCAGTGTTGGCTCTTGAACCATTTTTTTGTTTTGAGCATTGTGTGTCCACTGATCAATGCCGAACCTGTGTGTGTAACCATTTGTAGCGTCCAGTTTGAGATTTTGCATATGTAGGTTCATACGATGTTGCGTTTGGATGCATGTGTGTAGAGCTATGGCCAAAATAGTGGTTTTGGGTCGGTTTTAGGACAAATTGATACTACCACGTATTTCACCCACCATGTGCCCTGGCAGGTATTTATATTGTGTGTTTTTCAGTTGTCATTTCTCTCTGTATATTGAACTTTTTGTTCTTATGAGACTCTGAGCATCTCACCTAGCCCAATCCTTGTTGTTTCTACACCTGTCCTCTGTACAAGTGCTATCCCTGACTGGAGAGTGTTTCCCCATCAGCAGAAGTGGTGCTAGGAATCTTCTAGGTAGGTTCTCATGGTATCAGAGTAACGAGGCATCCCTATTTGAGCTTCACAGCAGAGAGCAACAGTGGCAGCGGCAGTGAGAGTCACAGCTACAGCCACGGGTCCTAGGAGGACCCACCACGCTACGGTCGTCCACCGTAGCACGCAGCAGCAGTAGAGACGTCATTGCAACGAAAGCTGAAGTTGCATCATCATGCCGTCACCACTTAGGCAGCAGTGGGTTGCCCAAACCTTGCCACTAGCAGTTCAAGCTCGTGGTGGTGCTGGACTATCCGCAAAGCTTCTTTGAAGTTTCATTTCAGGTCTCACCTATCCCCCCCCCCCCCCGATGTTCGAGAGCCAAAACTACCACAATTGATCATCATTTTAGGGGTGTGAGTGCTCAGTATAAAGCTCTAGTCATGAGCTCTCAAACACATCTACTCGTGGTTCGTTTGGTGCCATGTAGCTGACAGGAAATGAAAATTTGATCTTAGATCAAGAATTTTTTAACATGTGGGACACAAGAAAAACGTGATGTTTTGTCGCTTTTTTTAAAAGCTGTTTTTCATGAAACCACCACTGTTACATTCAGAATTCTCACGCATCATCACTCCAAATTTTGCTGCATTTGGAAAACCTTCATGCTGACATCATCATTATGGGTGATAATGTCATCATCAATAGTTGGTCAAATTTTCAGCTGAGACATAATTTTTTAACGTTGCAGATTTTTTACGAATGCAGTAGGATAGTCATTCCGGCCACTTTTGCATTTCACCCTACCGAGCACCCCACATGACGCTTGGCAACGACAAGCAGAAGGCGTCTACTGCTCGTTTCCACTCCATCGGTGACACCTTCAGTCCTCGCTCAAAGACCATCGGCTCCCTGTTCCAGGTACAGGAGGACATCCAATAGCAGCAGGCAGTGCAGGCGGCCACCCTTGAGGAAAATCTTACCATGATATAGAGGATGCAACAGCATTTTCCATAGCAGGACGTTCAACGGTAGGGCGTGCAGCAGGAGGGCGTGCAACAGTAGCTGTCGACTAGAGACAATAGAAACATTTACAATAGCGATGGCTGACAGCAGCAATTATGAGGCCTTGGAGTGCCCGGTGGCGAGAGGCCGTCAAGGACATGAATCCTCTCCAGTTGGGTCTATGGACCACTCCTGCACATGATTCCGGGTTGTCTGCACCTTCATTCTCGGAGTGCGCCTCTCTCGACGTGTCCTTTGGTGGGCTTCTGATTCCCCGTGCACTCGATCGTGCCGTGAGGTTGTCCTTTCCACGGATCGGCGGCCAAAGGACTTTGAGACCTCACCACCATGCTATGATAGCAATGTTGGGTTTGACGCCTAGGAGAGCCTCTTCCATGTGTGGGCTGATGCAGAGGGTGTTCGGCCATGTTACTTGAGCCAGTATCAGACGGCCGACCCCCGCCACGCTCAAGTTGCGGTGAGAGGCATGCGTGGCTTGCTTTACACCGTACCCAAGGATGTTGTTGTTGACTTCTGCCCATTCTTGGAGATCCCTGGTAGAGGCACTGGAGCGGGACCCCGCTGAGGCTGGGAGTAAGTCATGACCCTGCTGGCAGCCGAGTCCCATGCAACAATGACGGCGCGTCTCCGTGAGTTTGGCTCCCTTCGGCAGGGTCCCTCTGAGCTAGTGTCAGCCTACAAGCGGCGAGCCATGCATATCTACACTCGACTCGGCACTGTCGGCGCTCCCTGCTGTTGGCCCTACACACCATCATGGTCGGGGCCCGCATGGAGTTCGTTGACATGTTCACATACTTCGACCAGGCGATTCTTGTCGAGCTGTTGGCCTCCTTGGAGCTCCACCCTTGGGCCCGTCAGAACTACCTACGGCGGACGGCCTCACATGAGGCTGCCCAGGCCCATTAGGCGAGTCCACTGGTTTTCATGATGACCACATCACCGACGACACATCCCCTCCTTATTACCTCGTCCCCACCCTATTCTCCATCATCCTCCTCCCAAGGCATTTTCACCATTGCGGAGGAGAAGAAGAGAAACAAAGCATGGTAAGGGACAAAAGCAGTAGCAATAGTAGTAGCAAAAGTAGCAGCAGCAACAGAAGCGTCTAGAGCAATTCAATGGTGGGAGTAGACGTTCATCCCACTACTACAACTGTGGGGACACACATCGTTACACAGAGTGTGCACAACTCCTCGACTGGATACGAATAATGTGAGGCCTTCAAGCCACATATACGAAGCAGGCAGCTGCCTCCAGTGCCACCCAGACCGGCCGCGTGACCACGACGGTCCACCTACCTCCGATGACGTGGATGCCGCAAGCCCTCACGACCACATCATCACGGAGCTTCATCGTCTTCTGGCACTCCACACTCAGGGAGGTACGAGTGTGTTGACACAGCCGTGTGGTCCACAGTCTGCTTGTACTTTTGTGCTTGTGGCCCATAACCATGCGTGTGGGAGATCGTCGACCGCATGTACAGACCTGACTATACAGAGTGGTTGGACGAGGCCCAGTTTCGTGCTGTCTGTTTTGATTATGTTGTCCCTGCTGAGCGTCCGGCAGCTGCGGAGTGTTCTGTGGCCCGTTGCTTGGTGTCCATGACTGGTCGTGAGGTGAGTGGTACCTGGATCATTGACTCTGGTTCCACTCACCACATGAACTGACATTGCGCTGAATTTGTCTTCCTCAATCCGGTTGCGTCTTTTCGATCGTTTTGCACAGGATCTGGTCAGTCTTTGCCAGTCCATGGTGTTAGGGTCGTGCACTTTGATGGTCCGTCTGGCCTACTGTACATCTCTGACATGCTCTTCATTCCTAGTCAGGAGCGCAGCATGCTGTCTTTCCGTGCTTGCACTCAGATGGGTCTCTCTCTTGAGCACTCTGCTGCCACTGCCACTGTTTTGACCTGTGATACTCATGTTGTTTTCCTCCATACGTCTGTTATTGATCACCTGTACCACATCGCTCGTCGCCCTCCCTTTGTGCCTCCTTCCTCGTCCACTTCTGCATGTGTATTTGTGACTGGCATGCTATCTCCTTAGCACTAGGAATTGTAGCACCATCGCCTCTGTCACGTGAGCTCGGAAACTGTGTCCAAGCTCATTCAGACACAACCCGCCCTTGCGACTCCTTTCGAGAAGCTGACCAAGACCAATTGCCTTTTTTGCGCTCAGGTTAGATGCATCACTGTACTTACCTTGACTCCACCTCACGGGCATTACACCTGTTGGAATTGGTCTACTCGGACCACCTCGGTCCTCTTCCAGGCGAGTCCCTCTCAGATCGGGGTAGCTATGTTCTCATCCTGACTGATGACTTCTACTCGATGCGATGGGTCTACAGCTTCTGCCACAAGAGTGATTCCGTCCTGGCAATCCACCTATGGCTTGTGATCGATGAACGCCAGTCTCGTCACACCCTTCACATGTTCTACTCCAATCGTGGTGGCAAGTTCTTAGGCAAAATGGATGCGTACTTTGCTTAGCACAGTGTCTTTCACCAACTCACCGCTCCCGCTACACCAAAGCAAAACGGTGTATCTAAGCATGGAAACTACACCATGGAGGATGCGGTCTACACATCCGGTCTGAGTACGGCCTTCCGGATTCCTTTGCATTTGAGGGCTTCTCTCACATGTCGTGGATCTAGAACCACCGGTCGCATGGCCTCTTCCAGACCATGTCACACCGTACGAGCTATGGTTTGGAAGTCTTGCTCGTGTTTGGGGGTCCATGGCCTGTGTCTGGTACAGGGAGGACCAGCAAGGGTCCAAGGTCTCACCTTGAAGTCGCATGTGTGCCTTCCTTGGCATCTCTCCGCGGTCAAAGGCTTGGCAATTTTGGGACCCCGCTCGCCATCGCATTGTCGAGTCTTGAGACGCTCTCTTCTTTGAGGCTCTCATCTACCGCAACCTGTCTAGCATTCTTATGCTTGCCACCGCCCACGTTTCCACCTGTGTGACTTCTTAGTGGATGGAGGAGTCTTGTCCTGTACATGGATCCTACCGGGCCTCCTCCCCTGAGGTCCGGTCCCTGGCTGCTGACGATCCGGCCATCGTGGCTGTAGGTCTATTAGCCTCATTGGTCCCCCCCAGTACACCTGATCCCATGCCAGCATCATTCCCTTCTGGCACACTTGATCCTGAGACAGCTTCAGTCTCCCCTAGCATAGATGATCATGTGCTAGGAGCAGTCCCCTCTGGCACACATCATCCCATGTCAGTGCCAGTTCCCTCTTGCACAAGTGATCTCACGACGGTGGCAGCATCCTCATTCATACCTACTCATGTGCCTAAACCTGCTCATCCTACATCTGATCTGACACCTATCCATATTCCTTCTGCAACCTCTTCCCTTCCCTACGAGTCCACAGCCCCTACGGCTGAGGCAGAGCAGTCTAATCTGCAGTCCGAGGTGAGCACCTCAGCACCGAGTTACTCCCACGAGCCCGGTGGACATCTCCGACCACTGGCTTCTAGGGCTTAGTAGACTAGTGAATCGACACCTAGACGCTCTACTCGTAGTATTTAGAGTGTTGAGCCCAGCACGAAGACCCTTGGCCTGAGTGACAAGGTAAACAACACTAAGGTGCACCTAACAATTCCTGTCGGACACAAGTTGGTCTTCCAAGGATTCTCAGTTGCTTGTAATATCGTAACCAACCTTTTCGTGTTCAGACCGATTTCAGAGGCGTGTTTCTTAGCCACCTAGAGCTCTCCCTTGTCGAAGCCTGATCTAGGCACGTTAAAGGAGGCACTCTCGCCTCAAGATGAAGAGTTGTGGCATGCTGCTTGTGAGGATGAGTTGAGAGCCATCCGTGAGCATGGTGTCTGTGACCTTGTTGACCTCCTGCCTGGGCGGAAGGCTATACACGCCAAGTCGGCATTCTGGAAGAAGGTGAAACCTGATGTCACACCGTATCACTACAAGGCTCGCTTGACAGCCGAGGAGTTCTCACAGGTTAAGGGTGTGGAATTAAGTGACATCTCTATACTAGTTGGCCACATGACCACTGCCCGTGCTATGTTCAGGGTTGTTGCTCACCACGACTCGAAGCTGCACCAGATTGATGTGAACAACGTGTTCCTCCATGGCACCTAGTTTCGAGGTTGGTGACAAGGTCTGGTGCTTGGACAAGGCCTTGTATAGCTTGCAATAGCCATCCATGTGTTAGAACAAAGAGTCCACCAGCATAGTGACACATACCAGTTACGTGCAAAGTGATACCGACCCATCCTGCTTTCTCGGACGGACAGCTGCGAGCTTCACTGCCATCCTGGTCTACATGGACGACCTCCTCATTATGTCTCCGTCTATGGATGCCGTGAAGGAGACCAACGTAGTCCTTCAGGCTACCCAGAGGATGAAGGACCTTGGTCCTACAATTGTGTTTCTCGGGTTGGAGATCGTAAGTGATCCTTAGCGGCAAAAACTCTTGCTACATCAGGCACGTTACGCCCACATTGTGGAGGAACATTTTGCTCACCTCCTTAATGTTGTTTCCACAACCTCCACCTCCATCATACCTGACGGGCAGGATGCTCTAAAGGTGGATGATCCAGCACAGTTGGGGAAGACAGTGGATGTGACCCTGTACTTGTCCCTTGTTGACTCTTTGATGTACTTGGCCACCACAACACAACCTGAAATTGCGTTCTCCATCAACCTCTTTGCACAGTTTTTACAGTGTCCGCGGGTGAAAGCCCTTCACGTAGCTGTGCGAGTGGTGCAATACGTGGTCTCTAGACCGTACCTCAGACCTTACTTTTGACGGTAGTGTTCGGTGGCAGTCAACGGCTACACGGATAATGACTGGGCGTAGAGCCCTGATGGGCGCAAGCGGACAGGTCACGTGTTCTTGTTGGACGGTACCGTTGTGTTGTGGTACAGTGGCAAGCAGGGTTTCATTGCATGTAGCTCACCAGAGGCTGAATATATTGTGCTTCAGGCTGGGGCTTTCGAGACGGGGTGGCTGCAGCGTCTCTTTCGTGAGTTGTGTCAGTATGTGCCTGTATCATTTTACGATGTGGAAACCATAGTGCACTTGTCATTGCAAAGAACTTTGGAATGTTTCATGTACGCACGAAGCATATTGCTATTGAGAATCACTTTGTCCATGATCTTGCAGAGTGACAGGTGATCTCCATCATGTGGGCCGGCACGGACATGCAGCTGGTTGACTTCTCGACCAAGGCATTGGCGCGCGGAAAGTTCATCGTGACCATTTGTTCTATCGGGCTTTGCCCCTTACCTGAGAGTGGCTAAGAGTGGGGTGTGTGAGTATTGACTGTTCAATATCTCGTTACGCACCCATGTCAGTTCTTCATGTACATGGACTAGTGGTGTTAAATTGAGATCAAGACCGCTCTCGATATTGATTGTCTTAGCTTTTTTTTCGTCTCGTTGTCTCGTACCGCACTTCGCGAGAAAATTTTGATTTGTCTCGTGCAAGTCGAGACAAGACCGAGAGACTTCCTGTGTCACGCGAGATGGGGACGAGATTCTTGTACCAAAGTAGTGTCTCGTTTTTCTTGTGTGACCCCTGCCGTGTGTGCCAAGTGATTTAGAACCAATCGTGTAATGCATGGTTGTGACACACAAACAGATCCATTATTAAGGAGCAGTTGTTGAGGGTCAACAAGAACAGCCAATGCTAAATTAACGTAAATATATTTTCATGAACAAACAAATGAACCTGAAAACATTTGTTGAATTTCAGTTCGTTAACAGTCTCTACATCACCGGCAATAGAAAATAAACTCTTTGTACTTCTTTTTCATGTCAATGTAATCTCGCTACACATACCAGACACCGCCGGCAAGTCCTGAAGGTTTTTGTGTCCAGTGGTTCATGCCTACAATTGTCAGGCGATGTGGCAGAGGAGTGATGTGTTACCCTTACAATCTAAGATATGAATGCTAAACTGGAGGATTTACTTAGAAACCAATGTGCACTTTAGTTGAAACATTGCTCGCAGTCAGCGTGGTCACTGTGAAGTATTTTCGCGGTCACTTCACTTCCGGCAGCTTGCTTTGTCGTTTTGTTTGTCAATTGCAAAGCGTACAGATCCGAGATTTTCTTATATTAGAGCAAGACCGAGACGAGACCGAGAACAAGAAAATGAAAATTGGTATGAGAACAAGATTTTCTCATTCTCTATATCCAGGATGAGACTGGGGGAATAGAGGAACCCCCAAGGCAATGTTCCATGTGAGGGTTTATTGCATAGAATGCAACAGAATGAATAGTGCTTTGAACGGTGGAGAGACGGTGAAGAGACACTGGAAAACGTAGAAGTTAGAGAAAAACAAAAACAGAACAGAAAATTTTGTAGATCTAGTCTCACCCACATGCACTCAACGAAGTGGGCAAGTCCGACCAACCAGTCAGAAAACGAAGTAACCTGGCTGCAACCTTCAAAGTAATAGCAGAAGGGAACCTGGCAGGCATACGAGCTCCTTGGATGTCCGAACGACGAACCAAAAGAAGCACCAGGTGTGGAAACAGAAACTCTACACAACTGGATCTTGAACGAGTAAGAATAGTACCACTGAGAAAAGGGATCCCGGGAGGTGGTCAGCAAGAAAACTCTGTAAAGCACGTGAGGGTGTGCCAGCTAGTGCAAAATGTTGTCAAGCAGCCATCGAGTGTCCCAGCATACCAGCCAGCCATGGGGACAAGTCCAAAGGTCACCGTGACTGACATACCAATAGAGACATCTCGTACTGAATTGGAAAAGGACGACTTTAAGATTGATCATTTTTGTCTTGATCTCGATTTAACAGCCCTAGAATGGACATGTGTACCATCAGATCAAGGAGGAGTGTTGTGATGTGAGTCGTCTCCGTCTTTATGTACAGCTTATTGTGACCGCTTGGCCGTGTCCATGCTTGTGAAGATCCTTGATACGGACCCAGCTTGCACCGAAGCACAGACGGATGGTAGCTCCACCGACCAGCAGGTGCCAGACAGCTGTGACCGCATCCTGAGTGCTTGCTCAGTTTCTCTGCAATTTTTCTACAGGCGTTAGTGTTTTCTTGGTGGCCTGGCTCTTGAACCTGATTTTCATGTTTTGAATAGTGCATCCATTGGTCAACACCGGACCTGTGCGTGTGACTGGTTGCAGCGTCCGGCTCAAGATTTTCTATCTGCAGGTTCATACGGTGTTGTGTTTTGATTTTTGGAGTCTCGTTGGCCACTCAAATCTCTATTCCCTCTTGTCTCACTCTTCATGGCACACACACATGTACAGAATGAGTGACCATGGCTATCCTTGGGGAAACGTCACACGAGCGTGTCCTGGCTGCTGGTTCTAGCCACATCAAGCAGCCGACGATCTACATAGGAGTGCTCTCTGGCACAAGATTGGCCCATGTTTAACTATCTTGTCTTGATGTGGTTGATGTTAGGGCACATACATTCTGACTGTTGTTCCCTGCATCATTTTTGGCTTGCATTGGATGTCATGGAGGAGTTGCATGTTTCACCTAGATGCTGATCCTCAGGAGGCCACCGTGTCAGTCTCTGGCTATACACTGGTGAGAAGCCACCCTCGGTTAATTCCGAGAGGGCGGGCTCAACCCCCGGGTGGCAATGCACGTTGGCTCAAGCGTCTGCTCGGTGCCGGCGTGCACTCACCGGGCTTACACTCTCGCTCCCGCCTGTCACTCTCCTGTCTGTCTTATGACCAAAACTCGCAAGTCAAAATCTTACCACATCCATAGCATGTGATGCTGTCTAGCCCTCGTCCCCACAATATGTGTTTCTAGCTTGGAAGCTTCCTTGCAATTCCTAGTATCATAGCAATGGGACCAATTCTCCTCTCTCCGGCGATCTGTGGCCCGTGAGCAACTTTCGCGCTGGCAATCTCGCCACCGCGACGGGCCCCTGCTCTCGTGACTCTGCACCGCCACAGCTCTCAGCTCCACAGCAGCCCTCGGCTGCCCTGCAGCCCTCTACTGCTCTGCGCTTCTACCACCGTGCAGCACCACAGCTTGTATCTTGCAACTTGACCGCACTCAGCTACCCGACTCTGTTGTCCTGTGTATCTCCCGCCACCCAGCCCCATAGTGCCCGACTGCTCCATAGCTTTTTCCTGCTTCCAGCTGCTCCTTCCTCAAGTGGCATTAGTCTATCCATCTACGGTGAAATTGTGAGCACAGAATCTAACAGCACCTCAGTTGTCAGCCGCATTAGCATCACCATCTTCAGCTGCATCTGTACCCGGACAGCCAATCACGTTGGATCCACCGCTGTTGGAGAGTCCCCCGTCAACAAGTTGGACTCTTCCCATACGATAGGGCGCTACACTGAGCATGCTAGGTGGGAGGATACCTCCTGTTTGACGAGCCCCAGCACGATGATGATGCACCCTTGTGGTTTCGTATGCTGGACACTTCTTACTGGCGTGAGGAACTTGACGCCTCTGCCGCTGAAGGGAATGAACGAGAGATTGATTGCCAAGTCTACACTGCTAATGATCTCCCACCATCGCCACCTTGTCCCTCAGCACGTGAGGATCCCGGTGTGATTCCCGTACTTCCCATCCACACCGACTCCATTAGTTTGGCCCTAGCCGTTCTCGACGCTATATCAGGTACAGCCTCCACCTTCTCAGGCAACGACCTGTGCCTGCAGGGCACCAACACAGACCGTGGTGGGTAGAGCGGCTGAGGCTTACGCACAAGTAGTAGAGCGGCTGAGGCTTACGCACAAGTAGTAGCAACACTCGCCTTATTCGCTGTTGCCTCCGCCAACATCACCACCCAGGTCACGACACCCGCTGCTATTATGGCCACAGCTATATCCTCCGTAGCTGACGGAGGATACAGCAAGCACCTTCGGCTCCATTTGGGCATACACTGCAGCAACAATCCTTATCCCTACAGGTGCACCTCGTGATCTCACACACCACATCACCACGGGTCTGCTCATTCTGTCTCCATCAGCAGCAGTTGCAGGAGCTAAGGTCACTGACCTTCTCTGCTTGACGGTGGTTGTCGCCGCATGGGTGGATGTTCTGATCTCCTCCACTGCCGTAGTGGTGCCGTCCCTCTTTGCACTGCTCCCATGCCACTAGCCTGGTGAGCACATTTCTCTCCTCTCTCCCTTCCACTCTCCTGTCCTCTCATTCAGCTTCTTCATCATGCTAGGGCCAGAAGAGACTATTGAAGCCTTGCAATCTGCCCTTAGTTAGGCATATGCAGCTCGCCGCGAAGTAGAGGAAGAATTGCAACAGGGACTAGACATGCAACAGGAGCTCGACACAATAGTGGAAAACCTAGTCATAGAATGCTTGTGAACCATAGCTGCTCTTCAGGTTGTTCTACTTGCTGACGAGACTGCTTCTACTACTTTTACTGAGTCTACTATTCATCCCAGTGCTGCTGCCATCTCCACCTCACCCTCTTTGTGGCTGCACTCGCCCGGGTGCTCCTTTCCGCAAGGCAGAAAGACTTCGGAAGTGCGCCACCTCAGTTCACCTCTAAGCAGACCTTTTCCTCGTGGGAGACCCGTTTCAACGCATGGGCCCAGGATGAGCTGCTGTGGGAGTACTACTCCCCAGCCAAACATCCCTTTATTCCTCAACCTTCTGAGGTTGCTTGTGCTGTGTGGGCCCTCATCAATGCCGGGTCTGAGGGCCTACTCGACGACATTGGAACGTACAATTCTGACCTAGCACAAGGTACCCCTGCTGACCATCTTGGCGCCTATGCGCTCATTCGTCGCTACAAGACTATCACTCGGCATGCTGTCCAAAGTTCTCTCACCGTGCAGTTCAACACACTCCACATGCGTACGGATGAGACTGCAGATGAGTATCGGGTGCACAGCCTGCGTCTCCTACGCGACCTTTGGACTGCAGCCCCGAGTCCTCTCTCTGCTTGTCTTTCCATCGTTGCCGGTCTCATCCCAGAGCTCTCTGACTTGTATCTGTATATCTCTCATGCTGAGCTTGAGTGCCTTGCTGCCGTCCTAGACCCTACCTAATCACCTCCAGAGATTGGACCACTCTATGAGTTCACCTATTCTTGGCTCACCGACTGGTGGAGCAACTTGCGAAACAAGCGTCTGCATTGTGTAGCTCTTGCTGTAGCCACAACTTCCTCATCATCCTCCTCTGCAGTTGCTGCCTCTACCCCATCCCCTCCTTCCACTGCAGATGCTCACGCCACTCACACTACTTCACGTGGCGCGGGTGGCGGGTCTGGCCGTGGAAGTGGCCGTGGCGGCAAGGGACGTGGCCGCGGTGGTAGACCCTCTGCTGGATCTACACATCCTGTAGAGGTCACTTGTTGGAACTGTGGGGTCGCAAGTCATTGTGCTCCCAAGTGCCTAGCACCTCATGATGACGCTTGTCTTGCTTCTGCCATGCATGCCCACTGGGCCCGAACTGGTGTTGCCTCCTCCACTGCCACAGCTACTATGACATCTACATCACCCTCCTATTCCACACCCTCTCCCTCTGCCCTCACCACCACTCTTGCACCTCTCCAATCGCCGGCACCTCACTCCAGTCCATGAGGCTGGATATCACCTCCCTCCGGACTTCCCTACTATGGTCCTCCCTCTGTTCACTACTCCGTGCCCTCCTGACAGAGAGTTGACGGCCACTTCTACGACACGCGCCCCTCACACCGCTCTTCTGACCGTCATGACGAGGTGCACGCCCTTGAGCGTCGTCTTACGGAGCTTCTCCAGCTTCGCTCTTGAGGACGTGAGAGTGTTGGTGGCCAGGCTTGTGTGTCTGTGTGTGAGTCGGATGCCACCCTTCGTGGTACCTCCTCTGGGTGTGGATAAGGGGTATTGTCTGATGGTCATTCATGGATTGAGGAATGGCAGTTTCACACGTTCCCCACTCATCTCGGTCGTGTTGACATGGTGTGCCCCTTGCCATGAGTGCCGTTTAGTGTACTCCCTGGTTCGACCACTGAGGAGTGGTTGAATACCTGATCTGACTTTAGATTTGGATTCCTTGGATTTTTCCATGCAGGATCGAGCTTTGAATCGCTCGATTTGAGTGAGTATTCAGAAAGTTAGCCTAGCCCGAAATTCGGGTGTTGGGGGGGGTGGAATCTGGTACCCGCCATGGGTGGCGGGATAATCCACCACCAGTGATCCGAGTTCGTCTCCAACGACCCCCAAATGCACCAGGGCCATAAAGGAAGCAACCAGAAGACTCTCCTTGACCAGGGTGAACTTCTCCTTGACTTCTGGGCAAGGAAAGGCGCTTCGACGGGTCATCGTCGAAGCGCCTCCCGTTGCCTAGCGTGCAAGGCAAGATGGGCGGCTCCACCAAGGGTTACTTCGACGGCCGTAGCAGGGGCTCTACTGCACCGTTTTGGGCGTGCTTGGATGCGTTGGAAATCTTAGATCACAGGCTATAAGCATCTGATGTAATCTCACTATGCTAAGTAACAAAATCGTGTTTCGATTCAGTTCTACTGAATGCGACGTGTTCTGCCCACTCACATCCGTGATCCTTGTGCTCCACAGTCTTCACCATTGGTGTCCCTTGGCTGTCCCAAACCTTGGTAGCGTGAACCAGTGAGAGCTAGGCATCCTTGAGGGTGCCTCCACATCTACTAGAGCCAACAAGTCGCACGCCCGATTGTCTTTCGGGCACAGTTGTTGTCTGCCTTGTTCTTCCATCTTCTTTTGTTTCCTTTGGATTCTAGATCATTGATTCCAGTGCCACTCATCACATGACCTCCTCTCGTTCATCCTTTGTATCTCTTGGTCCAGTTGGTTCTGTTCGTTTTGTCCGCGGCGACTCTGGTCAGTTACTGCATGTTCAAGGTGTTGGTGTTGTCCATTTTGTCGGCCTGGATGGGACGCTGTTTCTACCTGATGTGCTTTATGTGCCCGACCTTGGGGTCAGTCTCCTCTCCATAACCAGCCTTGACGACTAGGGCATGGACTTCTCGTCCAGCCGTGACCTTGGCACAATCGCCCTTTGCTCCTCTAGCTGCGTTGTTCTTCGTGGTGTGCGTTGTGACTGCCTTTTCTGCGTCCCTCTTTCCTTGCCAATGTCTTCCGCTACCTCTCCTCTTGTTCACCTCGCAGCCTCCTTGTCTCCTGTACATGCATACCTCTTGCATCGCCGCCTCTGTCACATACACACCAATGCCATTCAGCGTCTTTTATGCCTTTGCCCTGCTGTCAGCCTTGACGCTTCCACATTTGTGCCACTATGCTCCTTCAACTGCCTTGACTGCTCTAGTGGAAAGATGTATCGTTCTCCTTTTATAGTAGCTGAGTTCACCACCTCTCATCCCCTTGATCTCTTGCATGCTAACATCATGGATCCTCTGCCTCATGACTTCCTTGGTGGCCTTGGTCGTTACGTCCTTTGCCTAACTGATGATTTTTCACACTATCGCTGGATCTTTACCCTTTTTCACAGGAGTGACGTCACTGATGTCCTTGAGACCTGGCTCCATCAGGCTACGTGCGTGTCTTCGTCCTTTGCGTGTCTTCCACAGCGACCGGGGTGGTGAGTTCTTTGATCCCACCTTCCCCTTTCCTAAGTCTCGTGGTGTTCGTCTTGAGTTCACTACCCCCTACACACCTCAACAAAACAGTGTGTCTGAACGTTGGAACCGCATCCTGGCAGATGGGGTGTTCTCCCTTCTCTCCTCCTCTGGCCTGTCCCCTCTGTTCACCTTTGAGGCCATGTTGTATATGACATGGGTGTGGAATCACATCCCTCACAATCCCCTCCCTCACGTTGTCACCCCCTTCGAACGCTCGATGGGCCGCTGTGCCGATCTCCATCTTGCTCGTGTGTGGGAGTGCCTCACCTCTATCTGACTCCCTGCTGACCACCGAGATGGAAAACTCTCCCCCGTGGTTGTGGGTGTGTTTTTCTTGGCGTCTCACCTTTCTCCAAAGCATGGTGATCTGGGATCCAGTGCGGTGTTGTGTCATTGAATCTCGTGATGCGCTCTTCTTCGAGCACATGTTTTAGTGCAACATCTCTCACTTCTCTACTACCTCTCTCTCTCTGCCTCCTAGGGATGAGGGAGGCACTCATCACTCTTGGTACTGTGGTCTCCCCTCGGTGTGACCGTCACTTGTCCCATCTGAATCTGAGCCCTATTCCTCCTCCGAGCCCGCTGCCTCCTCTAAGTCCTCTTCCTGCTCCGAGCCTGCTGCCTCCTCTCAACCCGCTTCCTCCTCCAAGCCCACTGCCTTCTCTGACCCCTCTAGCTCCTCCGAGCCCGCTGCCTCCTCTCAGCCCACTTCCTCCTCCGAGCCCACTGCCTCTCCTACTATGCCATCGCGCGTTGACCCCCTTGTGTCTCCCCATGTGGGGTCTACACCCTCCATGCCTGCTATGGTGCTTGCACCCTCCTCTCTACCCGACTCTCATCCACATGTCTCCTCTGTGCCTCCTATCTCGTCCTACACGCACAGTGGTCGCCTCCGGGCACTCCCATCACACTCCCGTCTTGTTGTCTCAAGTGATCCCGGCCTGCGTGCTCTTGGCCTAGTGACCATTTCCTTATCCACCGCTGTGTCCGTGGTCCATCCCAGCACCGCACTTGGCTACTCCCTCAGTGAGTAAGAGTTTCGTCTAGCCCTTAGTTCGTTTGTGGCTGGGTACATTACCTCGTGTTTTGCCATTGTTGGCCTTTCCCCCTTACCACCTGAACCTCTCACTGTGCAGTCTGCCCGTATGGCGTCCGAATCCTCTCTGTGGGAGCAAGCCATGAAAGTAGAGCTTTACGCTCTTTTTTAGCATGGTGTCTATGAGCTTGTTCGTCTTCCACGAGGGCGTAAAGAAGTTACCGCCAAATGGGTGTATTGGCTGAAGTTGAACCCTGACAACACAGTTGAGCAATACAAGGCATGACTCACAGCAAAGGGCTTCTCCCAAGTCCCTGGGGTCGACTTCGATGAGACATTTTCTCCAGTGGGTCGTTACACCATTGCTAGAGTACTGCTCAACCTAGTGGCTCAGCACGACTGGGAGCTGGAACAGATGGATGTCAACAATACCTTTCTCCATGGCAAACTTGATGAGGAAATCTACACAGTGTAACTACCTGGCTTTGCAGACGGTACAAATCGAGTGTGGTGTCTGCACAAGATCCTCTATGGGCCCAAGCAGTCCCTTCGGTGTTAGAACCAAGATATCACATCCGCTTTTGAAAAAGGGGGTTAGAGGAGGAGCACTGTGGAACCTGCCTTGTTCCTCAGTACTCCCACTGAGCCACTTGTTCCTATCCTTGTCAGTATGGATGACCTCTTGATTGCCTCTCCAAATGCCGCATCCGTTAAGGCTGCAAAATCTCTCTTGTACTCAGCCTACAAGATGAAGGACCTTGGTCCAACGTGTATCAAGCTAAGCATGGAGCTAGAGCGTGATCGCTCACGGCGTACCTTACACATTCATCAGGCTACATATGTCCACAGCCTGGAGGAGTGGTTTGGACCCCTCCTTACTGTTGTTCCTACAACTTCTACACCAATGACACCAGCAGGGCAATCCCTGTTGAAGTCCTCAGAGCCATCAAAGTTGGGGAAAATGGTGGATGTGACAGACTACCTCGAAGTCATTGGCTCCCTGATGTACCTTGCGATAACCACTCGTGCTTATGTGGCCTTTGCTGTGAATTTTTGGTCTCCATTCTCCCAGTGTCCCAGAGAGTGTCCTGTTGAGGCAGCATTGCGAGTGGTGCGTTATGCACTCTCCACAGCTCGAACTGGGTTGTACTTTTGCACACAACCCTCGATTCTTGTTGACGGTTTCACTGATAGTGACTGAGCACATGACTCTGATGCACGCAGTAGAACAGGGTACATTTTCATGATTGGTGGGACAACAGTCTTATGGAAAAGTGGAAAGTAATGGTGTGTTGCCCGTAGCACCGCTGAGGTTGAATATGTGGCTCTTGGCGTCGGTACATGTGAAGTTGTCTGGCTTTGTCGTCTGCTGTAGTAGTTGCATGTCCCCATTCGCTGCATCACTCTGTGTTGTTAAAATCATAGCACAAAAGCTAATGCCGAAAACAGCAGCATGCACCATTCATGCACCAAGCACATCAACGTGGAGCACCACTTTGTTCGTGAGTGTATTGCTACTGGCATTGTCCAGGTTGCCTGGGTGGACACGCGGTCGCAGAGAGCTGACTTTCTCACTAAGGCTCTCAGTCGCGACGTCTTCTACTGTGATGTGCATGATGTTGGTCTCACCATGTTAGTTTTCGCGCATCTCTAATTGTGCTCTGATGTGTCCTCCCGGGATGTGTACAATTACATGGAGATGACTCCCGGCGAGACGTGATGCTATTGGAGTGTCTTTCAGTGTAGTCGATGCACGCAAAGGTCTTCACACAGCTTGCTGGAGCCTCTTCCCTCAGACGCATCAACATCGGCATGCCTCAGTAGTCACGCCGCTAGCGGTCACTGCCACGACACATGTTATCTGCTTGCGTCCTGTGCCAGATCTGTCTGCACGGTTGTAATTGCAGCGCCATGTTCTTCTTGGGATCCGAGTTTCAAGTTGTTCAAGAACTGTTGTAACTGGGGACTAGCCTAGACGCTGCCTGGGTCTAGGTAGCCATTACTCCTTGTTGCTATTCTTATAGGTGATTCTGACTGCACGACTGCGTTTGGAGCATGGGTATTTTGGTGTGGTCCAGTTTTTAGGGAAAACAGACGATGCCCGGGTTTCGGGCTGTCGGCTGTCTGGCACGGCTCACCGAGAAGACCCTGCCTGCCAGAAAAAAAGTCATTTTTCTGATTGGCTGGAAAGCTGACTAAAAATCTCTACAGAGCTGAAGGAGAGCTAGTTCTTGGAGGGGTCTCCCATTGTTGTTCATTCTCAGTTGCTAATCAGTTTTTTCCAGCTTTGTCTGCCTTTCTGGCGCTAACTCCTCAGCGTGCAGTTTTCTCTATAACAGTGTCAGAGCAACAGTGCAAAGCAACCAGCGTGGGGCCATGCCTACTCTAGCGATGCTAGTCTAGGATTTCTAGCTCGGTATCAAAGCCAGAGCACACCATAAGCAGTAGAGCTAAGCATCAGCGAGGCGTACAGGTCCCAGTCAACACCGGAGGACCTAGAAACGCGCCCATGCAGGAGAAACTCTGCTGGATTGTTCTTGACGAAATAGCCCCCTCGGGTGGCATCGTCAAAACGCTCCCGACACGGGGGAAATGCTTCCAAAAGTTTTTTGGCAGCACTGACCCCATGACAGCGGTGGCATTGGTGGACCGGCAACGTGACGGACAATTCCGTGACGGCACTGACGTACGTAGCAACGGACGATGAAAATGCCCCGTCTTTTCCCCTCTCCCCTCTGTTGTGGCAGCAGCACAGTCGCAACAGCAGCACCAACAGATTTACGCTGCAGATCTGATCAGATATGTACTGAACATCTGCACTGCAGATCTGTGGCCACAGCCGCAACAACAATAGCAGCAGTTGCAGCAGCAACCACTATTGCACAGTCACAGCTGCAGCAGCAACCACAGGAATAGTCACAGCAGCAGCCGCAGCAGCAACAGCAGCCGTAGTAGCAGCCGTAGCAGTGTGGTGCAGCCACGCAGCACCGTAGTAGTAGCAGCAGTGGCAGCCACTGCCACGGCCACTGCGCAGCTACGCAGCGGCACAGCAAGAGTAGCAACCGCTCAGCCGCGCAGCAACAGCAGCTGTACTAGCATCCGCGACTGTACAGCTGCACAGTTGCATAACAGCAGTAGCACTACAACCATAGCAGCTGCAACAGCCACGGCGGCAGCCACTACAGTAGCAGCACAGCAGTAGTAGTCGTAGCGGCTACGGCAGCCATAGTAGAAGCAGTAGTAACAGCAACACAGCAGCAGCAGCAGCCACGGCAGTCGTAGTAGCAGTACTTGCAGTAGGGCAGTAGTAGTGCCATAGCAGCCACAACCATGTAGTTGCGATACCAGTAGCAACAGTAGCAACAGCATAGCAATGGCAGGACCAACAATAGAGAAGCAGAAGTAGCAGCAGTAGTGATTGTAGCGGGGGCTACAGCAACAATGCAATAATGGCTACTGACATCAGTCGTCTTTGGCTGACTTTACTTCTGACATTACTGCTAACATCAGTGTTGACGACAGAAAACATAAAAAACACAAACAAAAACTAAAGGGAGAACAAAAGGAGCACACAATAGGCTCACCATAGCTGAAAGCCCTAGATGGGTGGGATCCTCCTCTTCTGGAGGACCCTCCGGTCCACCTTTTCTCCAGCAGTTGTAGCAGCTGTAGCAACAAAAGTCGTCGCTACAGCAGCAGCCGTTGTATTAGAAGTAGTAGTCGTAGTAGTAGTAGCAGCAGCTAAAACAACAGCAGTTGCTTCTGTAGTAGTTGCATTAGCAGCAGCAGCCGCCACTACAGTAGCCACTGCATAAGCTCCAACCATAGCAGCAGCAACAATAGTAGGAGCAGCAGCAATAGCAGCACGCAAGCATCATCGCCAGTTGCAGCAGCATGCTCCCGGATCCACTGGCCGACATTCGCCAGCAGCTCCCCGCGCTGACATAAACGCTTGCGGCGCTGGAGCCGTCCACACCGTAGAGCCATGGGAGTCCTCTGCCTCCCTTCCACTCTCCCAGCCACACGAGTCCTATTCTCTCTGACCCCACACAATACCTGGCACAGCAACAGACCCAACGCCAGTAGTAGACTATAGTGTCGGTCCTTGGCCCCACTCTGGGTGCTATGTGTAGGCCCAAGGACTTTGAGTCCCCACCGCCACCACTCCAGGCTGGTGACTAGTTCCAGAGGTGGGAGCTTAGCTTTCGGATTTGGGCTCAGGGCGAGTGCCTTAGGCCGTACTACAGCCTCCCGTACAAGCCCGACCATGACGACTAGCTGTATGATGCCGACCACGCTGTCTATGCTCTCATCCTGGTCGTCCCTCCATCAGCGCGTCTTGCCCTTGAACCCTTCCTCGGCGACTTCACCATCGGGAAAACTCCGGACCCCGCCATCCCATGGCACATCTTGACGCGTCCCCATTGCATCTCCAGTGAGGCCAAAACCAGCTGCCAGCTCCGGGGGTTCAACTCCTTCCACATGGGGACGACAGAGTCGGTCACTACCTACTAGCAGTGAGTACAGGACATCCTCAGACGCCTTGGTGAAGCTGCTCCACCCCCTTTGGTGGCGTTTCTCACCATCAAGCGTGGGGCTACCGACCCATTTTCCAACGTCTTCATCCACTACAGTCAGGACGTTCTCGCTGCAATGGCGGCCCAAGGCACCCTCATACCCTGGGCCTATGAGCTCTTCCTCAAAGTTGAGGAGGTTCGCCTGGAGTCACGTGTCTAGCGCTCCAAGACCGTCGCCTTCCCTGGCATCGCCTCTGTGGCCGTCGTCGCTTCCACAACAGCTACCTCCACCGACTCCTCCTCCCAAAAGAAGAAGTGTGGGGATAAGAAGAGCAAGGGCTCACAACAGGAGAAGACCGGTGCCAGTGGAGGCGGCTCGGTCTGCCACAACTGTGGCCTGCCAGGACACGGGTGGTACACGTGCCCGCTCCCGACGGACGAGGCGCACATCATTGCCACCATGTGTTGCCAGTGTGAGCGTCGTTTCGCCATCGCCTCCGTAGCTGTCGTCGCCCCTACAGTATCAACCCTGCTTGGCAGTTCTACCCCTCCGAAGGTCGCACCTGCCCTGCCGTCACCAGCCCTGTAGCAGGACCATCTGCAACTGTCGGCGCTCCTCCCTCCGTCATCGGCGCGTCTCTCCTCCCTACCTGGCTCAGCCGCCATCACGCCGTAGTCGTTCAACTCCCTCGGACCCTCCACCCATGAGTTCCAGTTGGAGCAGTTCATCGCGCTCCAGCTTGGACTGCCTCTCCCTCCTCCCCAAGAAGTGTGAGTTGTGTCACCACGTGTTACCCTGCCCTACCCTGCATGACAGAGATTGAGTTGTGGTCATGTCCTAAATCCTCGTCTGTCCCGTCATCTCCCGTGCCCTCCCCTCCTGCTCCTCTTTGTGATGATTTCATATGGCTGGATAACTGGCAGTCTCGGTTCGCGCCCTCGTCCATCGTGTCCGTGTCACTTGCTCACTGCCTTTTGTTGGTTAGCGACCTGGTGACGCCAGTCCAGGATCTGGCTGAGACCTGGATCACTGACTCCGGGACTACGCATCACATGACAACCTCACCTGAGGCCTTGGTCCTGGTCCCGTTGCTGATGTATCTGGTGTTCGGACGGGCTTTGGTCAGGTGTTACCTGTCCGTGGCGTCGGCGTTGTTCGCTTTCGTGGTCCCTCTGGGGACTTCTTCGTGACAGATGTCCTCTTCGTCCCTGGACTAGACCTCAGCCACCTGTCTGTCACTACCCTTGACCGCATGAGCATGGACGTTTTGCACTCGCGTGGTGTTGGCACTATGTTGTTGCGTCTGTCTGGTGGTGTCGTCCTTCATGCCACTGCTCATGGAAACCTTTGGCACATCCCGCGTCTGTCCTCCCTGTCAGCCAACACTGGCCACGTGTTTGTCACCAACGTGCTCTTCCCGCATCACACCTGCCTTCTCCACTGTCGCCTCTGCCAAGTGTACTCAACCGCCATCAACAGCATGCTCCACACCCAGCCAGCCACGGTCCTTGACCCTGCCTCCTTCCCCGTGCCATGTCCCACTGAGTACATTGACTGCGCACAGGGGAAGATGCACCACTCAACTTACCCCTTGTCCGCCTCCCATCTGTCCGCCCCTCTAGACCTAGTCCACTCCGATGTTACGGACCCTCTTCCCACGAAGTATGTCGGGAAGCACGGATGCTATGTTCTCACCCTCACCGACGATTTCTCCCATTACCGCTAGGTATTTTCCCTTCGGCAGAAGAGAAATGTCGCGTCCACCATTCACAACTGGCTCGTCGCTGTGGAATGCGAGTGCGGTCAGTTCTCCCTTTGCCACTTCCACTCTGATCACAACGGCAAATTCATGGGTGGGACCACGACCTTCCTTGCCTCCCGCGGGATCCGTCATGAGACATCGGCACCTTACACACCCGCCCAGAACGGCTTCTCCGAGTGATGGAACCGCACCGTGGCTGACGCCGTGCAAACCATGCATGTTGAATCCGGTATCTCTGACGGTTTCTACTTTGAGGCCATGACCTACATGACGTGGGTCTGGAACCGGATTCCCCATGGACCCCTTCCCCGCCAATCCACACCGTACCAGCACTGGTGTGGCTAGCGAGCCGACCTCCACTCGGCTCGCATCTGGGGCTGCATGGCCAACGTGTGGTTACCCGTCCCGTAGTAGGACAACAAGCTCGCCTCCCGCAAATGTCCCTACACCTTTCTCGAGATCTCGCATCAGTCGAAAGCTTGGCGCTTCTGGGATCCCTCTCGGTACTGCATCGTCGAGTCCGGGGATGGCCTCTTCTTTGAGGACCTATTTCCCTGTGACCTCGTTTGCTCTGGCCCATTGATGTCCCTCCCGTTGCGTGGAGGAGTGGTGATTTCGTCCTCCATCCTACCGCTTCCAGGTGACACATCGCCTGCCTCCGCTGGCCCCTCCGAGCCGGCCGCCCCATCCGTGTCCGCTTGCCCCTCTGGGACAGCCACCCCGTCTGCATCCGCTAGCCCCTTAGGGCCAACTGACCCGTCCGTGTCTCCTAGCCCCTCTGGGCCAGCCTCCCCGTCTGCATCCACTAGTCCCTCAGAGCCAACCGCCCCATCCGTGTCTGCTAGCCCCTCCAAGCCAGCCGCCCTGTGTGCATCCGCTGGTCCCTCTGGGCCAGCAGCCCTGTCTGCATTCGCTGGTCCCTCAGGGCCAGCCATCCCGTCCGTGTCTGCTAGCTCCTCCGGGCCAGCCATCCCGTCTGCGTCCGCGGGCCCCTCTTGGCTTGCCGTCCCGTCCGTGTCTGTTGGCCCCTCCACATCAGCTAACTCCTCTAAGGCGGGGCGAACGGCCCCGTCTGCGTCGGTTGGACCGTCTACAGAGTCACCATTCCAGGACACGCGTGAGATATCGATCGACTCACTCCCAGCCGCTCCCTCTCTTCCGCCTCCCGTCCGGCCACGCTACATACGTGGCCCGGGCGGGAGCCTCAGACACAAGCCATCAGTGAGCACACTAGCCGCCGTCCCACGTCCTCTCGCGCCACGACCCACTGTCGGCCCATGAGGCTCCTCGCCTCCCGGCAGACCCACACCCACGCAAGGTCCTTGGCTTGGCCACATTGGCTGTCATTGTAGACCTCCACTTGGGATCAGCACTGGGCTACGCCATGCTCCATTAGGAGCACCGACACGTTGTCACGGCCACGCTCACGTGCATACCACCTGGGGCTCGGGACGCGCACGCCTTCACTGTCTACCCCAGAATGCGCCCGAAGGACACAGCCACCCTATGCGAGGCTCGGGCTTCTCCTGAGGTCGCACACTAGGAGGCTGCATATGCCGAGGAGCTTGCCGCCATCTGACAATATCAGGTGTACGAGCTCGTCGATCTTCCCCCCGGCCAAAAGGCCATCGGCGCCAAGTGGGTCCTCTGGCGCAAGTGCAAGCCCGACGGATCCCTGGACAAGTACAAGGCCCGTCTTACGCCCAAGGGGATTGCTCAGATCCCTAGAGTCGACTACAAAAAGATCTTCATTCTGGTCGACCGGTTCTCCACTAGCCGGGTGCTGTTCAGTCTGGTTGCCCAGCACGGGTGGGAGCTGCATCAGATGGAAGTGAGTAAAGCCTTTCTCCACGGCGCACTGGAAGGTGAGGAACTCTACATGGTGCAGCCCCCATGCTTCGTCGACAGCACTAGCAGGGTCTGGCGACTAAGAAAGGCTCTCTACGGCCTGAAGCAGTCGCCTCGTTGCTGGAACCAGGAGATTAGTCGCACTCTTCTCAGCGACGGCCTGCTTTGTGTCAATGCGCCGGATAGCAACGGTCTAGAAAACGGGTCCCGACATGGGAGGCCGCCAACCGCTCTTGGTATTGCAACCAAGATAACATATCACCCTCGAACGAGGGATCCACACTTTAGGTTCGTTTGGTTTGCAACCTCACGAAGTCCGCATGTTGGTCTTTAGTGTCTACCTTTGGTTGGACACTCTGTGAGGAGTCTCAAAGGCAAGAACTGTAAATGGATGCATGCAAGGTACAGGCTTTTATACTTGCAGAGCTTTGCTAAGGCTTCTGCTTGTAGTGGCTCCACTGGAGCCAACCTCAACCTACAATCCTACTTGGCGCGTCCTTAGACCGCCAAGTGTCATCCTCAAGCCA
>SZWC01002238.1:164189-175813 GCA_023375785.1 Penium margaritaceum
CCCAGGAGGTCATGGGGCAAAGGCCCCATTACATCCGCATGGACACGATCGAGCGGGTGAGAGGACTGAGAAGCAGACGAAGAGAAAGGGGAGCGATGCATTTTGCCTTGCGCACAGTCGAGACAGTCAGCAGGGCAAGGGACAGGGAAGTCAGATGGAGAGAGGCCAACAGCAGGCTGAAGGCGAAGCATACTGTGAACGGCATCAGAATGAACATGACCAAGGCGGCGATGCATGAGACGGACAAGATCAGGAGAGGGGGATGGTGCAATATGAGCGAGCGCAGACCTCGGCACGGAGGAAGGAGAAGAGGCATGCAAGGGAACACGATAAAGTCGGCCACACTATACGCCACGTAAGACAGGATAGCCAGAGGAACGCAGACAAACAGTGCCAAGACCACGGCTGGCAGTGAAATCCATACCTTGGTCGTCAAGGGATGACACAGAAAGCAAGCTGAGCTCGAGCGAAGGCACGTACAGAACGTCAGGCAAATACAAGGCACCACTGGGACCGATGAAACGGACAACGCCAACGTCCTGAACGGGGAGCAACTGACCGGACCCTGTACGGAAAAAGAGGACAGACCCAACAGGGTCCAACGAGACGAACGAAGAGCAAACAGACGTCATGTGGTACGTGGCCCCGGAGTCGAGAACCCAAAATCCACTGGAGACACGGAAACAGGGGAGAACACCAAAGGTGGCGACAGTCCTGACAAAGGACCTGGAGACAGGCGACGCACAGAGGGAGAGACAACGAGGAAGGAAGACAGACTGCCAGTGCTCAATCCACGGGACAGGCACACTCAACGAGCCCAGAACGTGACCGGGGGGTCTCCACGAAGGACACTGTACGTCTGACACACGAGACCTCTGGCCGTCGATGCAACACCCTCACCTCCCTTATCGCAAAGGCGCAGAAGTTGAAGAAGAGACTACTCCATCTGGTGCTCCCGATCACCACGGTCACCGTCCACTGATGCCGGCGGGGCCGGAGTAGACACGCCCGAGGACGAGGGGAACCACGACGGCGGCGTGTAGGCGGAGGAGGGAGGACCCGCATAAGTGGGAGCACCGGATGGAGGAGGCCAGCCCCGGGGGTAGGGACCAAGAGGCGGAAAGAACAATACGCCAGTGGTAGAGTGGACGTGAGCAAAGGTGGTGGCCGGCGAACGTGAAGAGGCGGAAGAGGCGGAGGATGACGGTGTGGAGGAAGAGCCCGAAGTGCGAGCCCAGTGTGCGCGCATGGCCCCAGCGAGACGAAGATCGTCTGGAGGGGCGGGACAAGAACGGGCAGAATGCTCGGAGGAGCCGCAGTTCTTGCACGCGACGACACCCGGAGTCCAGTAGGAAGGGGTGCCACCCTTGTCCTTCCCCTTGCCTTTGCCCTTATCCTTGCCCTTTCCACGGCCCTGGGAGGCAAGGGCGGAAGCCGTAGAGGACGGGGCAGGCGAGGAAGAGGAGGAAGGAGGAGAGGAAGAAGCGGGTGCAGAGGTGGTGGCAAGTGCAGCAACACCTAAGACAGTAGAGCGGTGGAGGCGCTTGTTTTGAAGGCTAGTCCACCAAGCAGCAAGACGCTCGGAGGTGAAATCCCAGAGAGCCCCTACCCCAGGCGGCGAATCCGGGGGAACGGGCTGTGAGGCAAGCTGCTGTAGCTCGTCAGCTTTGACGTCACGAAGAAGGTCGGACAGCTCCGGGATGAGGCCGTTGACCATGGTGAGGACGGCAGAGAGCTGGCTAGGTGCTGCTTTACCAAGCTCGTGAAGAAGCTTGAGACCGCGAGAACAGTAGGTATTAGCGGTCTCATCACCACGCACGAGAAGTGTGTTGAACTGGATTGTAAGTGCGCTCTGAGCGGCCTGGCCAGTGACAGCGGTGCGGCGACGCAGCAGGCATATGCACCGACAGGGTCGGCCAGACGCTAGACAACAGGGTCAGCATTGAACGTACCAACATCATCAATCAGCGACTCAGGAGCGGCAGTGATGAGGGTGCGCACTGCACGAGCAGACTCAGTTGCAAGGGGAGTGAAGAGAGCAACATCTGGGGAGTAGTACTCCCACAACTGCTCCCCTTGAGCCCACGCGCTAAAGCGCACTTCCCAGGAGGTGAAGGCGAGCCCAGAGGAGAGGGAAGGTGGCTGTGAGAAGAAGTCATGTTGGCGCGGCGCAGGAGGAGGGGCAGCTGCAGTGGGGTGACTGGTTCCAGCAGCGGCAGAACTGATGGAGGCGGAAGTGCTAGAGGGCGTGCCAGCGGCAGGTGTGGCATTGGTACCAGCAGGTGGAACAGCAGACGCAACAGGGAGGCGGCGCAAGACAATAGCGGAAACTTCATCAGTGAATGCTGCACGATTGTCCTCTGCCAATTTAAGGTGATCTTCAGCTTCATGCTGAGCCTCGCGGGCGAGAACCAGCTGACGCTGAAGGGTAGCAACGAATGACTCGCCGTCACCAGGCATGGTGATGACGTGAGGGCTCTGCCCGATAAATTTGGGCAGAGTTTTCCCAGCCCCAGTGGGCGTGGGAAAGATGGGGGTGCCTGAGGCAAAGTAGATGAATGTTGTAGGACAGCCCACCCCAAGTCAGACAGAACAAGCCACCGCAGAGAGAACAAGAGAAGGCAGCAAAGGATGACAGGATGCAAGATAGAGAGTCATGCAGCGACAGGAGGAGACGGACTTCGCAGGAAGGCTAAAAGTGGTGGAACCGCAGCAGCACAGGTAGCGGAGAGAATGGCAATAGTGGAGGCGAATGGCACCACCAGAGCAAACGCTCCAGTGATAAAGGCAGCACTGAGGGTGATGATAACTGCTGCGATGGAGACCGTAGCAGTGACGAAGCTGCAAGCGGCAGATGGAGCAGATGCTATAGAATGACAGCGGCAGCCGTTGAGGTGCGGATGGAAGCTGTAGCCGTCGCTATCACAGATGCAGATGAGGCTGCCGCAGATGCAACGGCAGACGCTGCTGTAGAAATCTGCATCCCTATGTCAGCGGCTGCTGCAGAAATGGGACCGACGACAACCGTAGCTTCTGTGTACGCCTCTGTTGCGCGTCCTGTTGAGGTCGAGGCAGATGCACGAGAGGCTCTAGCGGCAGCGGCAAACGTAGCGGCAGTTGCTACAGCTGCGTCTATAACTGCTGCAGTCGTTCGAGTGAGGGCACTCACAATGCCCACGAAGTCCTCGGTAAATGCACCATACAGATCGGGAGGGACCTGCTGTTGCGGGCCTCCCCCCAGGAGAAAGGGGTGGGGAGATGCTTACCGGTCGGTGGCGAGCAGTCCGCATAGACGACGCTGTTGTGGACGCAGACACTCGGTCGCCACTCATTCCTCTGCGACATCTCGCGTGACGACGCAGCGGCTCTCCCTCGTAGTAAGCACCAGGAGGAAGCGCATAGTGAGCGTCACGAAGAGCCAGTGTGGTGGACGCAGCACCACCGAAGCGGTGCACTTTGTAGCCGATGCGGCTAATGTTGAGGCTGGTGCGGCTGTCAGCGCTGTTGCAAAAAGGCTGCTGTGCGTGCTGCTGCTGCTGCTGGCAATGCTGCTGCTGCTGACAATATTGTTGCTGCTGCGTTTGCGTCTGCTGCTGCGGTTAATGTTGCCACTGTTGGGGCCTTGCTGTCACGCTATTGCAAAAAGGCTGTTGTGCGTGCTACTGCTGCTGCTGCTGACAATGCTGTTGCTGTTGCGTTTGCGTCTGCTGTTGCAGCTAATGTTGCCACTGTTGGGGCCAATGTGGTTGCCACGCTGTTGAAAAAGGGGTGATGTACGTGCTACTGCTGCTGACAATGCTGCTGCTGCTAACAATGTTGTTGCTGCTGCGTTTGCGTCTGCTGCTGTAGCTAATGTTGCCACTGTTGGGGCCAATGTGGCTGCCACGCTGTTAGTACCAATGCTACTGCTCTTGTCCACGCTGCTGCTGCAATTGCCGATGTTTTTGCTGCTCCTGCGGACGATGCTGCTGTTGTTGCGTGTACTGTTACGAGAGAACTTGGCACTGTAGCTTGTGCCACTACAAGGAAGTGTGGTGGAGAGGCGGCAGTCGCATAAGAGACAATTGCCGCAGTAGTTGAGGATACTACGACTGCTCAGGGAAACTGCAGTCTCAGCTGCTGCAACTAACGAAGTCGCTACTGGCGCCCAGACGCACAAGCGGCTGCATTTGTAGGGGCCGCGGCTGCCACCGTGTGACTGCCGTTGCAGTCACGCAGGCGATGGAGCTGGGTGATCCCTGTGATGGAAGCACATGAGTGAGGTGGGAGGACCGCTGCGAAGATTGCAGCTGGTGAGTGACGCGAGAGAAGTGTGGGAGGAGAGGTCCGCGGGTGAGGGAAGAACTCCCTAACCTGCGGTTTTCCCGTGAGCATGTGAAATCGGCCTCCAAGAGAGGAGACCGAAGGCTTGTGGGAGTGAGATCCTCCTCCCTAAGGACCCCTGCGAGTGTTAGAGAGCGGTAGAGGTGGCGGAAGCGACGGCGGCGACAGCAAGGTGTCACACGCGGGCAGGACCTCACGCGCGATGCCGCGCGCGATGTATCCCTCCTCACACTACTCTGATACCAGTAGGGTATAAGACACGGTGTGACGAGGGAATGGAAGAATGTGGGGCGAGGAACCAAGAGAGGCTTTGAACCACGTACAGTGTCGCGAGAAAACACAAGGGAGAGGGTCGGGAGAGACGAGTAACAAATCGCAGAGCTGCTAGTGGGAGCGAGAGTAGTGACGAGCGAGGGGCGGCGCGCTCCAACTTCGCTCGTCACTACGAGGCCCAGACAGGCCTCGATCTCGAACCTTTTGGCCGCAATATCATGCGAGCCTGCACATCGATGGAATTCTGCCAAGACAACCTAAGTGTCACAACCCCAGGTGTTCAGCCCCCCCCCCCAAAACATAGTAGCACTAGGAAACCTAGCGTTAATGCAATGAGAAAATATGTCTATGAAGCACTCCTATCATGAGCCACAATGCCAATTGCCACATCTCCTTTTCTTGTGCATGCCTCATCATGAGGGACGCTGTGATATCGGCGCCAGAGTCACTCCAGCATCAGTCACCTGCATCAATGAGGTGAGTGTGTAGCGAGGCCAGAGGTCACGAAATGTTTGTGGTCCACAAACCAACATCCACCAAGTTAATTTTTCCTGGCTGGTACTCAGTATCATAGTCGAGCCCGGATTTAAGGAACTCCATCCATTGGGTTTGACGTCCACTGAGGTTCAGTTGCACCTTTAGATGTTTCAATGCACGGTGGTCGGTGCGCACGATGCATCGGTGACACAACAGGTAGCACCGCCATGTCTTAAATGCATGTACGACCGCCAACATGTCTTTCTCGTGTACGGCATAGTTGAGTTCCGGTCCTCGCAACTTTCAAGACATGTATGCGACGAGTTGCTCACCATTGCCATGGTCTTGCAAGAGGAATACGCCAATGCCTGAGTTTGACGTGTCTGTAGCCATGATTTAGTCGACCGTTGGATCGGCTAATCGTAGGATTGGTGCCGAGGTCAAGAGCGTTCCGCAAAGCGATGAGCGCTTCTTCTTCGTTGTCTTCCCACCGCCACTCATTGGGTTACATAATAACCTATTACAATCGGTTCGTGGCCAAAAGATGCTTCAAGAAAATCGTGATTGGTGGATCAATCATTTTTCTGACACATCCACCAATCAGGGTGCAAGAATCAATCGGACTGTATGCCCCCTTACGTCCGCGGACGCCCAGCTGAGGTCGGCCCAGAAGAAAAAAATCACGGACATCGGCCTAGATGTCCGGATAGACCCCAGATAGTATGGAATGACCAGTCCGACGCCAGGACAAAAGGGTAAGCACTGTACGTTTAGGCCCTCCAGTCCATTGGCGAGCGGGATTTAATATTATTTTTTCCCCTATGTCGCTCCTCCTTGGCCTTGCCTTGTCCTGTTTCGCGGAATTGGTCGTCATGCTAAACTATTGAGACTCGTGAACCCGGCTTCAAACAGGGTCAAAATGCAACTTAAAGAAAAGAAATGCAACCAACGTCATACAAGAAGGTAAATCAACTAAAACATACCTAATACAACGTCATCTCATTTTTATAACAAAAGGAAACATTCAAAATTCATCCAAATTTGTCAAAGATCATGTTTTATTTAGTGAAGTTCATGGTATACGTGTGAAACTAGCGTGTTCACAATACAAGAACAAATTAATCTCATTTAAATGAATTAATCATCAGATAAAACCATATTCATAAAAAAAGAGAAGAAATGCCTTTTGAGGTTCTTCTTCAATATGCTTGTGAATTGTTATGCATAATACTATACTGTCAAGCGCATCCATTCAATCTTTTGTTCTTTTTTTATTTGCTTTTACATCCACACAACTTGGATAAAATATAGTGTACCTTGATGTAATTGAGGAAGAGTTCGCCCAAACCATACACAATGGGCGAACCAAAAAATAGTTTGAACGAGTGCGGGTGACAGTTCAGCAGTCCATTTACAACCAGCTTTGGTTTCCATGTATGAAGTAATTTCTCATTGCAAAGCTTCCATTATGTGGTCCGGATTGTGAGCAATTATTTAGCCTCTTAAGAGATACCAATATGAATACTTTTGCCCAGATAATATGTAACCTTGTGCACGCTTTGCTTGCAACACTTGCCTCTTGTGTTCTTTTCGGGTGAGGTCGAAGATAGGCGCTGCCACCCGAGCGGGATCCCATACGGAAATTCGGTAGTTATTGCAAAAGCCAATGAAAACTTGAACGTCTCGAACGCTGGTCGTTGTCGGCCAATCAGCGACTACTGGTACTTTTTTTTAGATCCATCGTCATCCGTCTACCATTGATGACGTGACCCAAAATCACTATTGAACAGTGACCGAAGTCGCACTTCGAAAGTTTTCCCAAAAAAAATCTCTTTGTAAAACTCCGAGAACTTTTTGAAGATGTCCATCGTGCTTCTCCGGGGTGTGGGTGTACACCAATATGTCTTTGAGGTACACCACGACGAAATCAATGAGGTACGGGTGGAAAAAGTTGTTCATTGCCGCCATGAATGTTGCCGGGGAATTCGTCAGCCCGAATGGCATTACCATGAGCTCGAAATACTTGTGGCGTGTTCGGAACGCGGTCTTCTTGATGTCAGCATCTGCCACGCATATCCGGTGATAACTGTTGCGCAAGTCGGTTTTGCTCAAAATTCGAGCGCCTCGGAAAACGTTGGTCAGATTGGGGAAGAGGGAAGCGATTCTTGACGGTAGTTTCGTTCATCGTCCGATAGTCCACGCACATCCGCATCTCACCATCTTTGGTGTGGCGTATGGTGACGTGGATGGGCAGATGAACCCCTAACCGAGCATCTCGTCGAGTTGTTTCTTCAGCTCAGTCAGCTCATGATCGCTCATCCGATAGGCCCCTTGAATTGTTGGTCTGTTACTCGGCTTCTGTTTGATGCGACGGTCGATGTCTCATCGAGGAGGTAGGGTTCTTGGTAGTTTGACGGAGAAGACGTTTGCAAACTCCTAGATGAGTCGTGCGAACTCTTCGCGTACCATCGTGAACTTTGTGGATGCCGATGAGGTTCATGAGGCCAATGATGAATCAGCTACTACCACTTTTTCTTCTTCCATTAGCTTGAAATGTATGAGCCACACACGAGCTCCTCGTCGTATGCAGTACTTGGCCACGTTGAGCGGAATCGGCTACACAAGTTGTCTATACTCGGCTATCGCAGCTTCCTCTTCTGCTTCCACCTCTGTTGCTTCCACTACTGGCTTTCGTGCCATGCACTAAAGTTTTCATTTGGCACCATCGATTTCCTCGTAGACATCGCCGCTCTTCCAGTTGACCTGCAGATTGTGCCGGTATAAGAAATCTCGTATGAGGATGATTCTGTGATCACTCATTGGAAAGGACCACCGGACCGTTACATCTCGTAGATCTCCCACTTTAGTGGTTCTAGGAGTCTCCATATTTTCAATATTCCGTCGATGGTTTTTCTTTCGAATATCACGGGTTCATTTCGCAAGGTTAGCTTGCAAACCATGTCATTGCTTACAAGGTTATGTGAAGCTCCTCCATCCAATAATGCTGGTAACGTTCTACAACTCTTGCATCCCCGAGGCATAACTTTTAGTAGTACTGCCGATTGGTCTACCCCGTACCCCTCGTCAAACTTTGCGATCCAAAAAGCCCTCAACGGTGATGGAGGCAGTTCAGATGGACGATCGTTTGGCGCAGATCACACCTGACGAACAAGAGTCGCACCTTTTACTCTTGCCCTCTGCCATTTCCTGAATCATTTTTCTGCGAACCCCCCCCCCCCCCGTTCTAGGCATGCTTCCTGCTTTGACAATGGCGAGCAATGTAGCAAGCTCGCGCATCTGTTTGGTCGACGGCTTCCACTTCCATAAGAGTCGAGGCGTTTTACGACTGGCTTTTTCGGCTTCCGTGATAATTGTGGTTGGGAGGTTATCTGTCACAGGATTCTTGGATCCGAGCGTTGTAGCCAGTGTTGTCGATCCTTTCTTGCAGTGCGATCATCCGCGGCAAGCCGTTTTGGACACTGAAAATGGCGATTTCTCGCCGGATATCTCGTTTGAGGCCGTTTTCGTAGTGAAAACAGAGTTCGTTGGGGGCGATGTCTGCTCCAATGATGATCTCGCAGAATTTTCATGTGTACTCCGCCACGCTAGACTGCTGACGGAGACGCTTCAGCTTGTACAGTACATCAGACGTTTCGTTTAGCAGTTCAAATCGTGTGCGCATTGTGTGTGAGAATTTGTTCCAGTCCGTTGGTGGCGTCAGTGCGTCTTGCAATTGTGGGTTGATCTGCTCCAAGGGTAGAACACATGCGGTCCGCGATGTAGGACGGACGCCGTTGGGCATTGATGATGCTCCGCCGGTCTCGTACTGCCGTTGGATGGTATTTAGATCAGACCACCACCTTAGCACCATGCCACGCAAAAGCGTGGCCGCGACGTCAATTTTCTTTTGATCGTCGCTGACCCCAGCAGCGGTGAAGTAAACCTCTAAACTCGTCACCTACATCCGAACCGTCGGTCCATTTGGATTTGCATGATCGAACTGTTTTGTTGGAGCCGGACAAATTCTGGGTTCGCTTGAGGGTTGGGAATTTCTCTGGACGAGCACCGCTTCTCGTACGCTTACGTTGCGAAGAGCCTCCATCGCGACAATGAGTTGTTGGAGCAGATGTGTGTTGATCCCCTTGAGCACGGGGATTCGGTTTGCCAGTTCCTTATTCATCCACGCCTGTCTTCCAGTGCCACCTGTCGTTCCTGTCGTCGTCGTTGAGGCTGTTGATAGGGACGGCTGGTTTACAATTGTTGGGTCCACGACCGGATTGGTCTTCAGAGCCGTGGGGGTTGATCCAGTTACTGTATTGCCTGCCACGCCAGCATTCATCGTCGCGCCAAGGTTCCCGTGAATAGGCACAATCTGCTCCTCCATCGCCAAAGTCGTCGCCAAAGACCCGCTGGTGGTCTTCGGTTGTGCTTGCTTGCCTCACATCATAGTCACGAAGCCTGCAAAGTCTTGACATGTGAGATGCACTGACGACCTTTGTGAGGTAGTCCTCAAGGTGAGTAAAGTAATCGGATGCCTCCCTAGCACCATTGCGCTCTGATACCAAGTGTTATGCGGAACGGAGCGTAGATGGTGAACAGGTAGAAGCTGCCAGGTCGAACACCAATTAGACTGTTGGACACGAGAAATTTATTATTAGCGGTAAGTGTACTTCGATGACAAGTGTCAAAATGATCGAACATATACATACAAGTGTCGAGTTATGAATGAGACATAGTCAGGGTCGTTGGGTCGATTGACGAGCGCTGCGTGCAGAGTCGCATCGTTAGTGGTCGGATTGGAGAAGGTCCTCCGGGAAGTCGGGAGTCTTTTAGAATGAACGGTGAATATGCGATAGGTATGTTATAAGGGTGAAATAGCCCAGATACCCATAAAACACGAAGTGTGACTCTCATCCGCCCATCGTTCGGAACAAAAGTAATGATCCGCCCGTCGCTCGGAAGAAAAGCAACCAGCCGCCCGTCGCTGTACAGGAAAGCAACCATCCACCCGTGGTACTTTCGATTATCAAGGAGTACCGGCACCTGCGTTATATGCGTTGCATCGTGGGCACGGTGTTACTTTTTATCCTGTGAACTTGATTTTTGCCTTTTATTTCCGCACTCCGTACAACGAGACGCTGCATGCACTTGAATGCGACTGTAAATGTGTCTACATATATTCACATGAAGTTGGTTCGGTGTTCATCCAGGTCGCGTAGAAAGGGGTACTTGATTTTCCATAACAGTAGAGGTCCTCCGCTGCCTTCTACGTTGGTTCTCCTTTGCCATACTGACGTTGCGTACACTCGTAAACAACGAGGCGGAGGAAACACGTCCTGCATGCCCGGATGCCAGCCTGGCTGCCGAACCTGCATGTGCGCAAATGGAGGCGCACCAGTGACCTCTGACCCTTGTCGCACGTGTGGTGTGCACGCGGCTTGGTTGCAAAACCTGTGCATGTATGCTGGCATGCGGATGGTCCTTCACATGCGTTGGCACAACTCAGAGTCAGCATGAGCATGGACGGGGGGTTAGCGACAACCCCCCCCAGTGTTTGTCATTTCGGCATGTGCAGCGCCGAGGTGCGGCTATGCGAGGGTTTCGTGTGTTCGCGGCGAAGCGACAACGTGGCGCTCTCTCTCCTCATCAAGCGAGGTGAGTTCATGTGCAGGGTACATTAGGAATATATTACGTTGAGAAAATGCCAATGTGTCCATTCTTCGCGCCATGGCGCCCCAGACCCGGGGCAGTGCCCGGAGGGCGGAGGCTCCTGCCTCCACTAGTCCGGTCCGCGCAGATCCCACACAGCCGCCCCGTCGAAAACCGGTCTCATGTGCCGATGCATTGCGTCCTACGACTTCTATGCTCTCACAACCGCGCGGCCCTCTGAGACGAGGACAGGCGGTCTCCACCGGCCAGGGGGGCTTGCCCGTGGCGGCTAAGTTTCGCATGCCACGGCAGGTACCTCCCCGTCATGTGGCCTCGCCGGCAACAGCCGCCACAACTCTGTCCGGTTCTTCAGACCCAAGGCGGCGTAACCTTCAACGGCCGAATCCACCGACGGGTGCGGGGTGGCGCCCCTCAGGCGTGGGTGTGGCCCCGCCGGTTGCACTTACCGCCGAGCCGACGGCTGCGGCACGTCTCGCTGCATGTCCTGCGCCACCACGAGCTGCACGACCTGCGGAACCATCTACAGCACCACGCACTGCCTCTACCGCTGCAGCACCCGCTACTGTACCCGCTGCACCACCCACTGCACCACCCGCTGCACCACCCGCTGCACGTCCCGCTACACGTCCCGCTGCACCACCCGCTGCACCACCCGCTGCACCACCCGCTGCACGATTTGTGGCCCGACCCGGTGCAGCACCCGCTGCACTACCTGCGGGACGACCTGCAGTACGGCCCGCCGCACGACCACCTCAACAACGCGCCTATCGCCCTGTGGAGCATGGTCTTCCGCCAGCGCCTCCTCCAGCGCAGGCGCAGTTCACGGCACACCACGTGAACCTCCGTGAATCAGGTGCCGAGGAAGAAGTCTTCTTCTGGCT
>SZWC01002238.1:175924-187998 GCA_023375785.1 Penium margaritaceum
CAACGCGCCTATCGCCCTGTGGAGCATGGTCTTCCGCCAGCGCCTCCTCCAGCGCAGGCGCAGTTCACGGCACACCACGTGAACCTCCGTGAATCAGGTGCCGAGGAAGAAGTCTTCTTCTGGCTTAACAGAGACCGTGATTATGAGGAATGGGAAAGACGTTTCGACGAAGAGGCCGCCGAGAGCATTCGGTTGTTTTGAATGGAGCCACGCTCCCCGGAGCAGACCGAGGCTCCTCCTTACACCCAATCGTGGGCAAGACATCGTGTCATTTGTCCTAGTGCATCCACTGGTAATTTGTGTATCCCGGTTTTTACTTGCTTCACTGTCGTCTTTTTTTGCATGCCTGCTCTAGCCCTTGTGTAGGGCACATACTTGTCTTTGCGTACCCAGTGATTGCATAACATCGTCTTCTAATCGTCTTGTTGGACAGCTTCCGGCCCACTCCCGACTGACGACTATGCTTTTTGTTCTGGCTATCATCTCCTATTGCAGCCACGTCCGAGAGCTCGCCCGATTCGACGACGAAGAAACGGAAGGCAGATGGTGACGAACTGGTGGAGGGCAAGAAGTTTCACAACATGGCGGCCTGTAGAGCGGCCATCAAAGACTATGCTGTGGCGAACCGCTTTGGGCTTCAGTGGGTGCGTGGAGGCCGTCAGACGTGGTTGCGCGTGGCACGTACGCGCAGTTGTCTCTTCCAAGCTAGGGGCGGTGAAGCTGTCCTACGTGACAGAGGGCCACTGTTGCACCCCGACTATTGGCCGCGGGAGCCCCGCCCGTACCACACGTTGGATTGCCCGGCACATCTCGCAGAAAATGGCGCGGGATCGGACAACGCCTCCTGCCACGCTCAGGGCCATCATCAAGGAAGCATCGGGTATTCAAGTGGCCAACAGTACTCTGTATCGTGCAAGAACAATGGCCCAGGCCTACCACATGGGTCACACGAAGGCGAAATCCTGGGCCATGTTTCCAGCCTTGTGTCAGGAGGTACGTCCCGCCACGTACGTGGCATGGTTCGTCACTTTGATCGTCATCTTTGTTCTCATTATTCACTTCATACTT
Organism: Penium margaritaceum; assembly: GCA_023375785.1. NCBI lineage: Eukaryota > Viridiplantae > Streptophyta > Zygnematophyceae > Desmidiales > Peniaceae > Penium > Penium margaritaceum. The sequence goes on from SZWC01002238.1 coordinate 176,993, forward strand.
GTGACACCGTCGTTATGTGTCCATGCAGCTCAAACGTGTTGACCTGGCAACGCATGCTGTGGCGGAGCAGGACGCACATAACAAGTTCAAGTGGGCCTTTGTGGCCCCTGGCGCCACCCGTCTTGGCCGAGAGTACAGCAGGAGAATCATGACAATGGATGGAACGTTTTTGAAGAATGGCCACAAGCAGGTCATGTTGGTTGCGCAGGTTTTTGATGCAAACGACCACGCATGCCCGACGGCGTGGCCTCTGGTCTCCAGTGAGAACGACGAGACATGGATGTGGTTTTGCGAGCAGTTGGCTCGAGCTTACCCCTCCGCTTCTACTACAGGCGCAGTCATTGTGTCGGACCGTGAAGCTGGACTAGCGAAAGCGGTTGCAAGACATTTGCCGGGCGCAACACACACGTACTGTGCATGGCACCTCCGCCGAAACGTTCAGGAGAAGTACGGCAAGAAGGCGGCATACTAGGCATACAAGTGCGCGCAGGCACTGACACACGAGTAGTTTCACCGGGCTGCACGTCATCTGCGGGCAGTGAGCGAAAGAGCTGCGGACTACCTCATCCCAGCCCGGGACGGAACCGGTGGCATACCACTACAGAAATGGACGTCGTACATGTGCCCCGTGCCTCGCGGGGGGCACATTACCAGCAATGCGTCAGAGTCGCTGAACTCTCGTCTGAAGAGCCTGCGCAAGCTGTTCTCGTTCTACTGCTTCTTGCAGGTCTACTACTTCGTGCAGTGAATCATGGCACAGCGTCACGAGCAGATAGCCAAGTGCAGCGAGCTTCTAGCCCCGGCTCCCGCAAAACGCCTGCTACACAGCTCTGCAGTTGCACGTGACTACGATGTCGTCATGGAGGGGCCGTCGGCTCCAATGGTTCGTGGCCCCACTGATGTGCGCCGGCACGTGAACCTGGCCATGGGAACCTGTGACTGTCGTCGGTGGCGGAATTTCGGCCAGCCATGCCAGCATGCTTGTGCGCTCATGATGGAGGTGGGTGTGGACCCGACTGCGCACGGCAGCCGCGGCCAGTCAGTGCAGTATTGGAGCCTCGCGTACAAAAACCCTATGCCCACACCGAGTCCAGCCGGACTGAACCAACCTTTGCCGCCAGGCTGGGGCCAGCCAGGTCCGCGGCGTGGCCGCGGACGTCCGAGGACCGCTCGCATGGAGCGTGCGCCTCTGCGGAAACGCAACTTCATCTGCCCGAGGTGTGGCCGCAAGGGGAACACAAAAAAGAGCTGTCCAAACCCACCTGTACCACGGCCTCACGAAGCGGCAGCTGCACTACGCGCAGAGAGAGAGGCAGCAGCAGGGACTGCAGCTGCTCATGCTGCGATAGAGGGAGGGGCAGGGCGCGAGGAAGGGGCAGCTACGAACGACAGTGATGCGTCCGACTACGAACCGGAGGGTGAACCCAGGGGGTCGTCGACGGACGACGAGGTTGGTGAGGCAGCCGCAGATGACTTCGACGACAACGTGTCCGACAGTGGCAGTGACGACTCCCTGGGGTATGCGGGGGAGCCTGAGACCGGACTGCTAACACAGGAACAGCACGATGCTGAAAGTGCCAGGTTCATGGAGGAGCATGGCGGAATGGAGGAACATGGAGAGGAAGACGCAGGAGAAGAGGGGGATGAAGACGAGGCTGACGATGAAGCTGAGCAAGACGTCCGGAACGATGACATAAGGGGCTTGGATGCTCTCGGAATCTAAGGTGAGACATTCAACTAGTGTTGTCTGCATTGTGTTCTGCAACTCTGCAAATCATGCATACACGGACATGCATTTCATAACTACAATTTCATGTGTCTGTGCAGGGGTGCAGGGAAGCATGCCATGAACTCAGACCAAGCGTGGAAGGAAGAACAAGTCTGACCAAGCCTTGGCTGACACTCTGCTCTGCTTGGCCAGTGGGCTGCCTACGTCTGGCCTGAACAATGTTGTGTGCTAGTGTCAGTTGTCTCTGTCATGTTTAGGCTAGTGATTTGACAACGTGTTCCAACATCCATCCCGAATCCATGTACTCCTACTGGCCGTTTAGGAAGTGTGATTGAACTCAGGTTACCGGTGTTGCATTACGTAATGATGAACACAGTTGATTAAGACTACTTTCACAGACAAGCCAGAATGACGTGCGCAATGTACAAAAGGGAGATGAAAGTCATTTGTATATCTCTCCGACATTGTCCTTGTTTCAACATGGATTGCACGGTATTCCCGGGAGCAGTACCTCTTCTGACTTCTTTTCTTTGTGGAGCTAGTACTTGTTACTTGCTGTCGAGGTTGGACACGGAATGGAGGCATCTACAGCTCCATGTGTACTACAGCACGTGCCCAGAACCATTTCATATGGATGTTCTATCAGAGTTCACTCCCGAAGAAGTGTTCTATGATGCTGAAGACGAACTTGAAGAAGGGACGGTCATTCATCCGGTTCCTGCACAGGCTTCAGCCAGGCCTGTGCCCTTGTGCCCCATGTGCGACATTATAGGATGGATCCATACACTACCCCCACAAGTCCAGTGGTGGATTGTGAACGGCAAACCAGGTCCATTCCAGTGACCAAAGGGTGGTTGAATGTAGTGATGTTGCAAAATTGAACTGAACGTCTGCTTCGTTCACATATTCAACGGTGGACGACATGGATTTCTGCATGTGAGAAGGCCCTTCATGTTGGAAAACATGCACATGTGCTCCAAGGTACTGAAATGAATCCATACATTGCCTTGTATAGCAGATGTCTTCATACTGTGATGTACAACACCCTTACGTACACGTAAGTGCACGTAAGGGTGCACGTAAGGGTTTTCCACGCAGGCGCAATCGCGAGGTACCAAATGTCAAAGTGCTGCATAACCCAGATGTTACTGTATGTCACCATGGAGGGCACATTGCATTCATGTGTAATATACCTGACATGTCAGATTTAAAGAGGATCAGAATATAAGAAGAATACTAGGTACTTTGGATATATAACGTCTTGTCAAAATTTCACATGTACCCTATCCTACACCACAGTCCGCGGTCAGAGTCAGGCACACCATACAAGATCCGGATGTACCCATGGCTGCCAGTGTGGTGGGCACCACATAGGAACCCTGAAGCTCCTTCACGTTGGAACACATGCACATGTGCTCCAAGGTATTGAAATGAACCCATACATTGCCTTGTGCAGCAGATGTTCAGAATGTGGTGTACAACACCCTTACGTGCACAAATTATAGTACGCTTTCCACGTAGGCGCAATCGCGACCTTCGAAAAGTGAAAGTGCTTCATAACCCAGGTGTTAGTGTATGTCACCATGGAGGGCACATTGCATTCATGTGTAAGATANGGATCCGGATGTACCCATGGCTGCCAGTGTGGTGGGCACCACATAGGAACCCTGAAGCTCCTTCACGTTGGAAAACATGCACATGTGCTCCAAGGTATTGAAATGAACCCATACATTGCCTTGTGCAGCAGATGTTCAGAATGTGGTGTACAACACCCTTACGTGCACAAATTATAGTACGCTTTCCACGTAGGCGCAATCGCGACCTTCGAAAAGTGAAAGTGCTTCATAACCCAGTTGTTAGTGTATGTCACCATGGAGGGCACATTGCATTCATGTGTAAGATAGCGGACATGTCAAATTTATAAAGGATCAGAATATAACCACAATACCCGGTATTTTGGTTGTAAGACGTGTTGTCAGAATTTCACATGTACCCAATCCTACACCACAGTCCGCGGTCAGAGTCTGGCGCACCATAAAGGATCCGGATGTACCCATGGCTGCCAGTGTGGTGGGCTCCAGATAGGACGGCAATGTGGCCACTTCACACCTATGATGCCGCATACGTGGAATGGATGACTTGGAGGTGGGCCCATATTCTTCGAGTCCCAGCGGCTTCTCATGTTGTTCCACGCGACCCATGCATCAAACTGGTCCATGCGAGGTCGTGGAGGAAGTAGTTCGCCCCATGGACCATATCGAGGAGCATCCGGTCCTCCGTCCCATAATTGGAGCGGCGGCATCGGACGACCTCTCGACGGATCAAAAGCTTCTGTCTACAATCTCGCACACCAGAGTGGGTCCGGATGGACCCACGACTGCCAGTGAGGTGGGCACCATGCAAAACGGTGATGCGGCGGTTTGACACCCATGAGCCAGCACATGGTGTATGGGTCTGCTGGACATGGGCCGAGTCCTTTGGAGTCCCACATGTGCTTGATGTTAACCCACCCGATCCACGCATCGTACAGGTCCATGTGGCTAGTATCCTCGACAACACCCGCCCACATCTGTAGCGGGGGCAACGGACGCACCTTCATCGACAAGTGGTGCGAGGACGCCATGGCCTGCGATTGAATACAACGTCGTGAACGACAACTTACGAATTCACCGTAGAGTAACATTATGAACTCCATTTATGAGCTCGGTTCGAGCTACATTTGGCCTTTTGTATCCTTTCCAGTACGTCACATAAAAAATGGTCATTGTCGCTAAAAAGGTGGCGGTTGGCCTACTGCCTAGTCATCCACGCTGACGACGATGTCGTCGGTTGGCTGTAGCGGCGCGATGTCATTCGTCAGAAAGATGTGCGAAGACACGTGTCCTATGCCTCCACGCACGCAGACTTTTTTGCAACTGCTGCACAAACGTACAGCAAAATGCGTCGAACCTAGGCCCGACAAAGCAAGGTTTGTGCACAATATTTTTCCAACGACCTGCGTCGGCCGCACCACCGCCGGAGGTTTGGTGATGGACCCGCGCTTAACCAAAGGGGTTCCGCTCCGTTACTATTCAACACTGAGCGAATAGTGCGTGGGCTACGGAGCTATTAATTTATCTCCATTCCCGTATGAGTAATTTTTTTAACCGCGTGGGCAGCTAGTTGCTTTCTCGCTCGGCGTTGATACCTGCGTTATTTTCGACGGTCCATTGATATCTGCTTTATTTTTCGACCGACGACGGGCGAATGAGCTTTATAGTTCCGAAAACTGGGTATATGGTGACCGAGCCCATGTTATAAATATATATTTGTCTTGGTGCATCGAGAAGACAACCGAAAGGCCGTAATACTTTTGTCGTACATTCGCAAGAGTGGTCAAAATTGTCAGAAGGTTTGGGAAAATTCACTGGAGGTAAGGGCAGTTGGCCGGTTTGTCCTCGACCGTCCGAGTGAATATCACGGTTTTGCAACACGATTGAATGTTTGTGTAATAACAGAAATGCCCATGTGGAAAGATTTTTGACTCGTGTTTGTCTGGTACGTAACATGCATAAACTACAACACATAAAAAAACGGGGGGGGTGACCATATACCCATCGATTTCTCGATAGATCCACCATATCCACGTATCGCTCTTCAACAACCCCATACCCAGACGGTGAGGGCTTTTTGTCTGCCACGTGCTCGCTCTTTAAACTGCCATGTCCATGGCCCGCAGGAAAGGAACCCTATGTCCACTTGGTTTTATTTAAAGAACCATACCTCCACACCAAATTCGACGCTGTTAGGCACATTTCGTGAACGGAACCGAGCATCGTTGGCCGTTATCCGGTGCGCCCCCGACAAATGGCAATTTCACCTGACAAGTATAGGACAACGGTATAGGTGATATCCTCTGCATACAGACAAAGCGGATTGTGTCGACATCATGGATCTTGTACATTGTATTCGCGAGGCGTAGTATGAGCGTCCTTTCGGGAGGGGGGATTGTACTACATATGGATGTGTACTTTGGCGAGCTTCAAATCAGACCCGCTTGTCTATGCCGCGAAACATTGCAATGAGCGAGAGATCAATGCCGAATACAGCCGAATAGTAAACATATGGCGAACGTCGCTGACCTTCGCGAATGGTCGGACCATCGACCACTGCTGACCGCTCGAACGCGCGGTTCATCGTCCACCGCCACGCACATCACGCATTGCGGCGTACCCTTGCTGACTGCGTGAAAGGACGCCAGATAAACGTAAAAATCCACTTTTTTCACTGATGAGTTTGCGGTTGTTCACGTAACTTGCGCGACAGGGCCCGACTTATCGACGAGTGACGTGAACCCGATGTCGGTAGACCAGCCACTAACTCCGATACTCGGTTGGGGCAACATCGACCACAGTCGACGCGGTCCATGGGGTGTGGACATTCCCCTTCTGCCTAAACCAACATGCGACGAGGCCGAGGTTGCATGGCTCCATGTGAAGGTTCAGTGGGACGCCATGTATGACCATGCGCCGCCGAGTCCTCACGCCATGTGTTGGATTATGGGTATGCGGGGTCCAACTAGCCGTCCAGTGTATGCCAGAAGTGAATGGCAGCCGTGGGTGCACATGCATCCCATCATAATGCCGCGTATGTGACCACATGGTGCTTTAGATATGATTCGCTACCTTTTAATCATGGGGTGCCCATTTTTGTCCGTCTCACAATCGACCACTGAACATTCATTTCCTGCAAAGTCATACAACATGGGATGTAACATGTATGGGTACATTATTGCAGTAATGTCAATTTTATTCATACGGTGCCCATTACTATCGTCGGAAACATGAAAAAGACAAAGTGTAAAAGAACACTTCAGTGCACATGGATGTAACCACAAGTAGAAGCACTGGCATGTGTGGACTGACATTGGCTACGAGATTGTACTTATACCAGTAAGTATTTTCATACATTTAGTAGGTACAACTGTCTTAATGTCATTGCTTTATGCATAATATAACTGGCATAGTGGGCGCATCAATATTATTTTCATGGGTTTCATAACAACATCTCCACTGCACATGTGACACAGACAAACAATGACAAGCACAACTAGGACAGTTCAAATAGAACACCGCTTCTATTCCTTCCACAAAGGGGATTCATAAGGTCATTCCATTCTCGTGGTCCAGCGCACTTAGTGTGCACAACCGGCCATGAACGGACCAGGCCGTCCACTGACCAACCATCGCTGGACCGTAGGTGGCAACGAATGGATCCAGGCCATGATCTCACAGGCAGGACACAAATTGCCAGTGAGACAGCAGCCACCTGGGTTGGAGTAAAAAAACTACACATCGTCTACTGTGTCGAATGATGTTGATTTAGCAACCTCTATCTCACACTCCATGTCGTAAATGTGAACTGGCCTTGGTGCCCATTCCTTCCACGTCATGAGGATGTATGTCACAGCGGATCCAGCTAGGAAGGATGTCAGAGAATCCATAACACCTGGCTCCGACGTGGAATGAGACGGATAAAGTGAACTTGTACGGAAGAGAATGAAGTATAGGATGTAGGGAGACTTTTATACCACAGGATGACAGCACAAGTTTCATGAATTCATATTCATATTTTATATTTGGCTTACGTCATTGAGTGCACTATTTGCAAGCACATTGGGTACATTTTAACACTTGTTTACAAAAGAACATGGATGAGGAGGAAAGAAGATTTGAAAACCATCATAAACCCTATGGCGTTCGTGTGTACATCAGCCCCACCCTACCCCACGTGCTTCTCACCCTACTGTTGTCCTAGCTCTGCAACACCTATCCTCTTTGACACAAGTCCTCGGATCTGTGACATCCCTTGTAGACCCAATGGCGGAGGTAAGGCAAAATCCTGCTCTTCCTGTTGAATGCTTTTGCCCCTTGTTCAGTGTTGTAGGACGGATCAGGAATGCTCTGCCCCTTGTGGAGGTATGACCCCTAGATCCGTTGTAGTGTGACTCAACTATGCTCTGTCTCTTGTGAGATATGACCTGTGAGTACACCATGTGGGTGAGTGGTTACCTTGGCCATNCCCCATGCATATCTTGTTTGCTGTGGAAGCTTCCAAGAAAGAAAGTCCGTAGCTTCTTGGACGCTACATGGTTGGTCTGTCACCTTGACACTAGGATGCTTATGTGTCAAGCCCACAGTGCAAGTCTATTGGTGATGTGGCTGGTTCAGGCCACTTCCCAGGAATGTGCTTTTGAGTTCTAGGATTGGACAGACAGCTATAAAAGGACTTGTCTTGCATGCTGATCAATCAACCCTTGCTTGATGCTCTCTTGCATATTGACGACTTGAGCTCTTCTTGAGATGTAATACTAAGGCGTTAGTACTCTTGAAGGTGAAGTGTATGTCTGATTAAGTTTGGGGTGCATGACACATGTCAACAAAGGAAGAAGGCCTAAAAACCTTTGTGAGCTTTTTGGTTTCGCGGCTTCTCTGCCAGAGGTGGTTAGCTCAGTAGCTAACAAAGGATTATGGGCCCACTCCTCTGGTTAGGGAAGTTTCACGCACGCAACCGCTAAGGTCACAAGCAGTGAGAGAGCCTTCGCTCTCACCCAACTTCTCTGATTGCAGGGAAACATCAACAGGAGGGGAATGCAACACATCTGCACCTTTCTACCTTGGGAGCTGACATCAGCCTACATTAGCCTACATCAGCCTACATCTGCTTGCAACGGCCAACGTTAACAGGGGAAGCAGTTTCCTCTTCTCACCAACAGCCTACAGCGGCCTCAAACACACGTTCATCGGCATCAACTACACGTGCAGCAACTGAAGCAGTTGTAGTTGTAGGGATGGCAGGGACAGGGGAACCAGGGAATCATTCGCCCATCCTCAAGTTTGATGGAGAGGGGTTTGCACTCTGGAAGTGGCAGTTTGAGATCATCATGGATGACAGAGATCTGCTAGGATATTTTGACGGAACTATCCCAGCACCAAAGGAGGAGGGTGCTGACCTTGTGGCATGGGTCAAGCTCAACGAGAAGACTCTCGCCATTCTTGTGTCCTCCATACAACCCTCAGTCCTTTCACACATCAGTGGTTGTACAGTGGCAGCCGCGGCATACGCCAAACTCGGCAAGGTGTTTCAGTCCTCCTCACTTGCCAACCGTCTCTTCATTCTACAAAACCTCATCAGCACGAGGCTTGGTGACGGGGAGGATGTCTCCGTCTTTATGCAGAAGTTTGAGAAGCTCTTGCAACAAGCCACCGGCATGGGGTGGGACGTGAAATCCGACATGCAGGCCATGATTTTTCTGATGACGCTGCTGGAAAGTTGGGGCCCCATGATAACGGTGATTGGAGGGTGGACTAAAGATCTAGTTTCCTACACCACCGTCTCTGAGTATGTGCGGAATGAAGCCATGCGTCGTAGTAGTAGTGAAGCAAACATGGCTGCCTTTGCCTCACGGAGCAGCGGCACCTTCCGCAATACCTCATCCTCCGGGTACAAGGGAAATAATAGCACTAGCAACAGTGGAAGGGGTGCAAAGCGCCAAGGAAACTGCCACAACTGTGGCAAGGCTAGACACTGGGCTCGAGAGTGCCGTGCACCCAAGAGAGAGGGAGGAGACGGGGATGCATAGCGAGGGGGAAATGGTGGGAAGGATCCCACAAGCTTGATGGCTGAGTGTGCCTCCAACAAAGGGAGGGCGATACTCAGGCCAGGAGCCTATGGCCTTGACTCGGGCACAAACGAGCACACCACTTACGAGAAGAGAGACTTCATCTCTCTTGCTCCATGTAACAAGAACTTCAGAGTTGCCAACGGCAAGGTTGAGGCGGGTGAGGGGATTGGTGACAAGCTGGTCACAGTGGGTGTCAATGGTGGAGTTTCCGACCTCAAGCTAGAGGGGGTGGTCTACTTGCCCTCCTTCACAGCCAACCTGCTCTCCGTCTCTAAGATAACTGACCATGGCATGAAAGTGGTCTTTACAGAGAAGGAAGCGGTGATAGTTCCTACCAAGGACATAAACATCTCCTACTCTGCCAAGAAGGTTGTCGCACAGGTTCCTCGCGTTGATGGACTCTACGTCTTGTAGACCAAAACGACAACTTCAATGGCTGAATCTTTGGTCGAGAGTGATGATGAGGAGAGCAGCGCTGCAGACTCGGATGAGGAAGGACATGTTGGAGCAGCGGAAGCAGTGGCAGCAGATGATTTGGCAACAAAACCGCAAGTAAATGCAGCCACCGGGGCTGTTCATTCCAGCCTATGCACATCCTCCAAGAACCTGTGGCACAGGCGCTTTGGGCACGTGGCTCATCGCACATTGGAGCTCATGGGAAAGCAGGAGCTAGTGCGTGGGATGGAGCTAGGTGATGAGGTGGAGGGAGCGCAGATCATGTGTGAGCCATGCCTTCAAGGCAAGGCGAAAAGGAAACCCTTCAAGCGCAATGGAACGCGTGCTCTCGCACCTCTTGATCTCGTCCACTCTGACGTATGTGGTCCCTTTCGCATACCGTCGAATGGAGGCAGCAGATATTTCCTTACATGCATCGACGACAATAGCCGCAAAGTCTGGATATACTTTCTCAAAAAGAAAAGCGAGGTGAAGGAGAATCTGGAGGCCTTTGTCGCTATGGTTGAGCGACAGAGTGGAAAGAAGGTGAAGGCATTCAGGAAGGACAACGGGGGAGAGTATGAAGCTTGCAGGGAGTGGCTAAAGACAGAGGGCATTGAACACCAGAAAACTACGCCCTACTCACCTCAAAGCAACGGCGTAGCAGAGAGGATGAACCAGACGCTCCTAAGCATGACAAGATGCATGCTCTTTGACGCCAAGCTTCCTCCTAGGTTCTGGGCTGAAGCAGTACGTACGGCCACCTACCTTGTGAACCTCACACCTGCAGCAGCTCTACGAAGGAGAGGCAAGAAGAAGCAGACACAGCAGTTGAAGATGCCTCAAGAAGTATGGTCAGGCAGGAATCCGGACGCCTCCCATCTCAAGGTGTTCGGTTGCACCGGGTTTGCCAAGGTCCAAGCCGGTGAGGGCCTTGGAAAGCTCGATGCAAGAGCACGAAAGTGCATTTTCATCGGCTATGACACCGCCCAAAAAGCTTATCGACTGTGGGACCAAGGAGCCAAGAAGGTCATCCGAAGCAAAGACGTGGATTTCCACAAAACGTCTCTGAGTAAGGGAGAGCATCTCGAACTCGAGAACGCTCCAAAACAGGGAGAGTGGCTCACTCTCCTAGAAGAGGGAGACGAAGCACCAGCACAATGGCATGGGATAGGTGCT